>VZTG01008006.1:1783144-1811861 GCA_013397845.1 Melanocharis versteri | reverse complement strand
GGGGGGGGGTGGGGATAAACTAAAAAGAATTAGCAAGCACAGCCCATAAAAGTCATTTGATCAGTGGCACAGTCCTCATTTCCCCTCATGTTCTCACTGTTTTTCCTNAAAAAAAAACTGAGCAGAGTCAAACAATGGGGCAGAAATGTACATTTTTAAAGGTGCACAAGCAGCCAGAAACCTGTGGAGCCTGTGCTCTGTGATTGCATTTTTTCCTGCCTCCCTCTAATTGTTTTGGTGAAGAGTAAAACAGTGACATGTTGCCTCATACATACAGAGCTATTAGCAAGTATTGAACAAGTTTAGCATAAATTAATACATCTGGTGGGAATGGGGTGTCCACTTATTCATCTTCCCCAGATAAGCAGAAACTTCCCTCATAACTGAAGAACTCACCCAGACCCTCCTTTCCTCTGATGACAAAACTTGAACATACTGTCTTCAGNTGTGGAAAAAGCAGGGGAAATGCAGCAAAGTTGTTGGGATTCCCTTGGCCAAGCAGACCCTCCTAGTGAGGGGATGGGACTACAGGCACTGTTCATGCCCCCCCAGGGGAGACATAGTTCTGTCCAGTATGTGCCCTCCAAACAGGAATATTCTCAAAAAGGTGACAGTCACAACACCTGTCCTTGTATTCCTTGATCTGCACAGCAGACAGGCTGAGAGGACAGCAGCTGTGAANTGTTTCAACCCTACCCACACCGTTATTTTTATCTTAGGCAGGCTATGCAGTTATGGACTGTCATCTTTACTCAAGGAACTAAAGTGAGGCAAGCAGACATGAGGCACTCATGAAAGACTGTGATGTGAATCATCATGGGTTAGTGGCAGTGGAATCCATCACAGTAAANACTGCTAGTGGTTCTCAGTTTGTTTATTCTGTTGTAACTCGGTGTTTTTACATCACTTCTTCTTCTGAAAGACACTGTGCATTGATCTTGCTGGCAGCTGCTTATGAACAAAGCAGTGGAGAAGATGAGCATTTCATCATCCCAAAGATAAGCGGTAGAGATGGACAGCTGGGGGAAGGAACTAGGACACAAAAGTGTACCAGAAGGGTAACAGGGTCAGTTCTCACTACTCCTGCCATAAATACCCACCAGTGACAACGAAAATACAAAGCCATTACAATGGAGAAGAGGCATAAAAATAGAGGAAAGATGGAAAAATAGAAATTACAAGACAGTTTGGCAATAGGAGTGCTGAACAAAGTGCTAGGGATAGCTTTTCCTCTTTCTAATGGATTGATTTTGTGGTAGTTTCTTCTGTAGTAGGCTGTGATTACCAATTACACTGTTTCTCCATGTGAGCAAAAGTAATTGATTCAGTCCTGAATGGGCAACACTTGCATTTAATAAATCTGAATTTGAAGTGGCATCGTTATTATATGTGGATTTATAGCACCTGAGGTCTCCTCAGAAAATTTTCCTTGTCCCCAGCCAAGTCTTTTCCTTGTCTGGAGATATGGGTTAAGATAGGAAGATACGGGCTAAGCTCATCCATTCAGGCCAGGGCACTGGACTCTGTCAAAAGCTGTTTTGAAATCCAAGGTGGCTACAGCTGTAACTTTCCCCATCTGTTCTTTGCATATTTTTTCTGAAAACAAGTATAAAAGACAACACCACACTTGAGGGATTTTTTTTTACCTTTTATGAAGCCTTATTGGCTTGGTTTTGTCATCCAAGATTTTTCCAGATCTTAACTGATCTCACAGTTAACATATCCAGGATCCAAGTCTCACACTGGCACTGAGATCAGACTTAGACATGTACTTTCAATAGTATGACACAATTCTTGATTCGATTTCCATTTCCTAAGCCTTTTCTGTGTAAAAAAATTAAAAAGACATACAAATATCATTGAACATCATTGGCAACTCCTAATCTATTTCACTGCTAAATCTCTACACTACAAATTTATTGTAATTCTGTATTTCTTTGGAAAACATGTGGTGCACAGACACATACATCCTAGGTTGAGTTTCCTGTTATTCACAGCTCTAAAATTAAAATGGCATTTCTAAATTTTATGTCTGAGTAAGAAAAATGAACCAAGCAAAACATGGCAGTCTGCATGACCTTACAGCACTAATTACTCACTGGCAGGAGCCACCAGCACTCACATGCAACCTTAACAAGGCTCAGGATGTTATTTTTCTGCAGATTACCACCCTAAACTCAGACCATTTATCATGAACTGCTGACATTCAGCACTAGCACGACAACACACAGCACAAGCTGCTGACCAAAAACGAGTACAGCTTTTTGACGCAGTAGATGATAGTTCATTATTGGGATATCCCTGCAACAATAATGCATTATCCCTTGATAAAAATATCATCCTCTAAAATTAGTTACAGTGAGTTGAATAATTCTTAATAAAGAAGAGGCACGCAAGTTGGAAGAACCACCTCTGCTTAATTATAGCAAAAAGCAGAGCTCCTCCTTGACAACCTGAAGTGTTTTAAGAACAGAAGTAACTTTTTAAATATGAACGATGATAACTTTCTCTTGGCAATTTTTTTTACTTTCTTCTAAATCAGAACTTTTTGAAATAGCTTGCAAAGACTCCAGGGAAAAGCCTGGTTGTCCTCTACGTATTTGCAAATCATATAGTGCATTCCTTTCAGATCACTGAAAACATATAAACTATTCCTTGGGAAATAAACTATTTCTTGGGAAATAAACTATTTTCCAAGATAACACTTATGGAAGCAGAAACCCACCAACCAAACATGGTGAAATGTGAACATTTATTTGGGAGTGAAATGAAGCAGTTAGTGATATTTTATGGAATTATCTTGTGCCAAGTTGTAAGTTATTTGGTAGAAGGAAGTAATTTCAAAATAGATCAGTATTTCTTCAAGCAGTGAATGTTTTGCTACAGCTCTGTCAAATCTTCTAGAACTGAAAACCACTCCATCAATGTCAATGACAGTGGTTACAAGAGGAATAGGCTTGCAGTAAGCATACCACATAAAATGTAATACCAAACATTGCAAATACTTTAAAAATCATTTTACTGCTTCCATGGTACTGAACCAGTAAAATACCACAGCGAGCATTGGTCTCTCCCTCAAGTAGATTAATGATTCCTTGGAAGAGAAGAGTAATGCACAAAACTGGTATTTCTGTACAAAAACATAAACAATTCTTAGACACATGAGAATTGTTTATCCAGCTTTGCAGGTTAAATCATCCAAACCACTTTCCTTCCTTCCAGCCATTGGTTCCTACTCACACCCACTGCATGGGTTCCCCAAAGAGAGGTGCCAGGGACCTGTGGCTCTGCCACACCAAGCACACCCTGGAGCTGCTTTGACTTGGCACTCTTCAGACAGACAGCAGCAGAGAACAATGAGCTGTCATCAACCTTATGCAGTTTATAATTATTTTTTAACAAAACAATTTTACTTTAAAAGTGATTGCATTTCTTTCTTGGAGATTTTGCTACATTTTCCAAGAATCCTCACTATTAGCACAAGTCCTTGCATGATGGTTGTAAATGAGGGAGGCAGAGGACCAGTAAGGTGCTATATGTATGATTCAGACACCTGAGATGATTTTCTAAGTCGCTCAGAAAGAAAATGTGGGGTATTTAATTTCAGCTTTTCCCCAAAAAACCTTTATCATTGTTCTTCCATATGCTATTATTCTGCAAGTTGCTGATTCTGTGGACTGCAGTACAGCCGTAAAAAGTGTCTCCAGGTTAAAGGTATTACAAAGAATCATGTAACACATGCGTGCATTTGGAGGAGATAAATCTGAAGGAGATATTTTATTTTACATTGTGTAAAATTTGATACTGCCATCACATTCCCATAAAAGTGACCATTCTCTTCTAGGAGATGACGTAAAACAATAAAGGAGCAACATTAATGTGCTCTGTTAAATGTTTCAGGATGTGCAGTCGAAGAGGTTATGTGGTTTGGACTGCTCGAAGTTGAAACTAAAGGGGATCACTGCCGAAGTCCCACGGTTGCAGGTAACATAGCTGTAAGAAGGATAACCACAAAAAACTTATCAGAAGTATAGAGTGCACCAAAAATTTTGTCAGAAGGCACAAGTGTGTTGAAAAGTAAGCACAGCAACAAGAAATCCTGTTATATCAACGACAAACACAGATCAGAATTAGCTGCACTGATGACAAGTCTGATTTGGGACACAAGGCTGAGAATTTGTGCAACAAACATGAAATAACCTTCCACTACACCAGGTTGCTCAGAGCCCTATCCAATCCAATCTTGAGCACTTCCAGGGATGGGGTATCCACATTTTCTCTAGGCAACCTGTGCCAGTGCCTCACCATCCTCACAGGAAAGAATTTCTTCCCAATATCTAATCTAGACCTACCCTCTTTCAGTTTAAAGACAAAACAGAGTATCTTCAACCAAGATGAAAAATGTCAGATTACCGTTTCAGAAAGCAGGGGTTGAATTGCTTCAGGCAATCATGGATTCAAATTCTGTCTTCATCTTCCTCTTGTGCCTGAGTTACATAGACCAAGAGCAGCAGACAGCATGTGGGGTTTCAGGCACCTGGGGAACTTCATGCATAAAAATTAAGGCATCCTAGAAATTATTGGAAGTCACAGCTTGTCAGAAATTGTAAAAATAAATTTGAATCCCAAAATTAAATTTAGACTTTCTCACTTGTCCAACTACCATTGCAAAAGTTCCACTCTAGGCTACCAGGCTGCTTTGGCACAGACTGTTCTACATTCCCCTGCTGGAGCCCTCACTTCCACACAGCTCTGCCTTCAGCATGTCTGACGTGAAAATAGGACTGAAAGATGCAATCCAATGAAGAAATTGGTTCAGATTTCTAATATCTTATTTACAATTTACAACAGAATTTAAAGTATTTTTCTGCTGCTGCCTTCAGAACAAAGTAAATACACACACATAAACTTTTGCTGGGAAGGGTAGCTGCTTCGTAGAGATGTTTTACTGTAACAATTTTTTGCCTCAAGTATTTTAACTTGTCAACCTCCTACTGAAAGTCGGTTGATTTTCTTTTTAATTGAAATGGATTTATTTTTGTAAACTTCTGTAGAAAGTATTTATTTTGCAACCATGGTGCTGAAATTAAATAGCTAGATAGATACATGTTTATATTCCTGCAACCACAGGACTTTTTTTTAAAGACTCCATGAATGTGTTGCTAAGAAACCAAGTCTTTGGTATATCTATGTCACTCTTTAAGTTATCCTAACTATAAACAATTTTTTAAATTGCATTTCAAATTATTAATATTTAACCATTGTCCAATCACTTCAGACATCATTTTTTTTTTACAGGAAGTAGTAGAAAGGGACAAGTAAAGTAAATGGGCTTCTTAAAGCATCATCACTTGGAGAGGCTGAAGTGTTTACAGGAAGCCTTTTCCCCACACGAGGAGGATCAGATCTGTTACAGCAAGCAATTGTGATTGACTCAACCTTTGGCATTTTTGTGTTATTAATTTTTCCTGTAACTTGCTGCAAATATTATGTTTGTTTGTTTTCTGTTTCTTATGAATAAATTGTACTGAGTAAGACCTAATGGTTTAGGGCTTGCACAATTTTCAGGCTCTCTGCTCAAATCCCTCTTTCTGCCAGCAGATCTATTCCTCGATTGTACTGCCTACCTCCTCTAAACATAAATCACTTCTATATTTCTCCAGAGCTGGATGGAACTTTTTCCTATGGCATCCCTTAAGGGAACAAAAAAAAAAAAAAAACAACAAACTTTGTACTCAGAGATAGCATTCAAGACACTTGAGCCAGAAACTGTGGACTACATACGTGCATTGCATCCACCTGCATAAAAGCAGAGCACCAGCTACAAAAGGTTCAGACTGCAAACCTGTTTTGATTTTCAGAAACTATTAAACTGAACTGAAAGCCAGAAAAAGTATGGATTACAACTTACCAAGGGCAAACCAATAAGAAGTAATAAAGACCTGCAACTGTAATTGCCTTTCAGCCTTCACCAAAAAAATTGAGACCTAATTAAATTACCAGGAAAGCTTGCAAAAGCCTGAAGAAAGTATGAGTTAAAGAATCTGAGAGTTACATTTAATGATCTCTAATGATAAGCAAGTTTAGGTCCTGCTCACTAGCCTCACCTCCTCCCACCAAAGGCATTGGGTCCCAAAACAACTGAGTAAAATCAACAGCAAACATTTTGGTGTAGAGAGAGCAGTTTACTTGATAATCTGAATTGTTCTGTTTAGGACATAAAAAGGTCTCCCTCTAAATTATCCAACTGGATATATTAATGGCCACCAGAAGGCAAGCTGTGATAGTGGCTGCTCCATGCAGAGAATCAAATATGATATTTTACCCATTGTTTGCCCAGCTCCAGTGTCCAACACAAGAACATGTGAGACACACAATACCTGTCACCACACTCCCCACATTGCTGCAGCCACTGGCAAGGAGCAACACACCTTTAAAAAGTCATTTTTATGAGAATACAGTGCATGTTGTTACTGAACCAATTACCACAGCTTTAATGGGCAATATTTTCCACCTGAGATACACCCTCAGTATGAGCCAAGGGGTACTGGAACTCATGACTGGCTTTTTTCCTTGCAGCTATTCCTCACCATAGTAGTAAACTCGGGGTTATGTCAAGAACACAAAATGCATTTTAAACAGCCCCTCTCTTATCTCAATTTTGAAACAGCATCACACTGTTAGTATTTAAAAATTTCCTACTAAGTATCAAAATTAACTGAAATTCAGCAGGAAAACATGGTCTGTTCAAAGAGTAAATACTTCCCTCAATATAATGCAGCAACCCTTAACAGAAAGTCACAGTTTGCTGAAATGGAAGACCAATTTTGCCATTTTTAATGGTGGCAGATTGAAGAAGTTAAAACTGAAAAGCATCTGGGGTTTTTCAAGGAAGCAATAAAAGTCACCATAGGCATTGTAAATTCCCTTGGCACTTGGGCACTTTTCGCAAGAAAATTAAATCTTGTTCCAATCTATGCTATTAGTCAGTGAAGTGCTGTGTTACCTGAAACATCCTGGAGCAGTGCATTGGTGGGTAAGGCACATCTGAAAGGTCCCAACATCTCATCCTAAAGGATCACCATGGCTACGGAACTGGTACATATTGCTATTCCTGAAATCGTTGCTAACATATCAGACTAAACTAATAAAAACACTTAATATACAGAAATCTGAAAATAAACACACAAGGTGGACCCTTTGTCTCAAGAATCACGTCTAAAAGACCTTGAACCTTGCTCTCCATCTTTGTATCCAGGTAACAAACTACAGGTATTTGCATAATCCCCATGATGAGCAACTTTTTACTGATGGTTTCTTTCCTTCAGCACATTGATTCAGCCCAGCCTAGGACCTCATTTTAGGATAAAATGCATCATTGCGAAAGTTCCACTCTAGGCTACCAGGCTGCTTTGGCACAGACTGTTCTACATTCCCCTGCTGGAGCCCTCTCTTCCACACAGCTCTGCCTTCAGCACGTCTGACGTAAAAATAGGACTGAAAAATGCAATCCAATGAAGAAATTGTTTCAGATTTCTAATATCTTATTTATAATTTACAACAGAATTCAAAGTATTTTTCTGCTGCTGCCTTCAGAAGAAAGTAAATACACACACATAAACTTTTGCTTAGAAGGGTAGCTGCTTCCTTCCTTATATAGCCTGCCGTTGCTTAAAATCCCAATCAGATTAAAATATGCTCCCACCCTGAGGATTTCCTCAGTCATTAGTCAGAAATGAGATTCACTTTCTTCCCACCAGAGCACTCATCGCCCCTGCCTGCTCTGGAGGCACTAATTATTGCCAGCAGTAAATAGGCAGCTCATGACTGCTCACATCGTTAGCCAACCTCTAAAGAGATCATCAGCACATCGCTAAGCAGTCTGTCCTTTGCTCCCCGCCTGGGCAGTACTCAGATCCTAATGTGAAGCCATCCCACTGTTTTTTTAACAATCTCATATTCCATAAAACATATAACTTGCTAATCATACAACACAGTACGTTGCTGGCTCTTCTGTGAGATGAAATAAAATGAAATGAAATGATAATCCAAACGCTTTCAGTGGTAACAGGTCCTTGGGTGACCGTATCCTGAGCTGCCTCTGCAGGCTATCACATCACTGAGCAAGGCAAAATATTAACAGCAAAACTCACATTTTTTTCAGGATTTATAGTGTATGTGAAACACGAGCAGATACTTTCATCCCAAGCACCAAACTGCCTCAGTCCCACTTTTATTTGCATTTGCTGAGGATGGGTCATCAGAGACCTTGTCTGCCTCAGACCACCAACTGCCCTGGGCTGTTCATGTGACAGCCCTGTACAAACACTGGTACCTCTCAGCTGAATTCTCTCTGGCCTCCTCTGCCTCCACAGCTGAAAGCACACGTGGGAATGCTAGTGGTCAGCTTGAATCCAGTGCGATGGTTTTTTGTCATAAGGATTATCTTTAACAACTTGGGATCTTTCTTGTTACACAAAAACACTCTAACTCTCAGGATACAGTCTGATAACTTTAATGAGGCTTTGCAATTTACATTCAATGTGTATTAGTACACAAAATATAAGAAATCACATATACATATAAACTGCTTTGTTGTTTTACAAGCCAACCAGTATGAACTACGCAAGCTACATTTACTCACATAACAAAATGGAACATTTTCAAGCTTCATTCACCAATCAAATATCTCAACAATTTACGGACCAACATTATTTTGCAGCTGCTAAAACAACAATCTTCCATAAGGAACAAATAATTTATGTCAACAGATACACTGACATCACATTCTACAAAATGAAAAAGCCAAGTTGAGCACTGACTGAATGCTTCCAGATTTCAGCAGAACTCACGTGAAGCAATAGTACAGAACTTTCACCAGAATCAAATCTGCCCACAGTTTATCAGCCCTATGACTGAGAAAAAAAATCACATACAGAAATTCTTTAGGGTAAATGAAGCCATTTCATTACAGGGTTATTTAACCCACTTATTCTTCAACCTTTTTAAAACAAAAAGGAAATAGCTTAAAAAAAATTTAAAGAAAAAGAAATATTTAAACCTTTTGGGTTTTTATTTTCTGACTTACAAACTATTCTCATATACAACATGAATTTGTACTTTGTGAATAGTTTTGGTCCCTCAGATTGTCTTCTTAGTAAATCTTTTTTTAACTACTTTGTTCAAATATACCAACACTTCACTAATGTAGTTATTTGAAGTTAAGTAGGTAAAAATAACATAGACCTATCTTAAAACAATCTCTCTCATTTTTGGCTTCTGAACAGCATACAGTCACAAAAACCAAAGCTTCTTATAGCAGCATAAAAGGTGAAGGGCCTTCTCTGTGAAGTTGTCCTGAAAATTTTCTGGTACCTTCGAATCTATTGAATGCCCTCAGCTCCTCAGACACAGACCCTGCAAAAACTGAGCATTCAGTTTGCTTTCACAAACAAAACCCTGCTCCAAAGCAGTTCCCTGCAGAGGTGCTCATTTGGTCATACATGTTTTCACAACACACGTGTGACATTTTACAAATGAAGCAGATGCACTACATGAGTATTTCAGTACATGCACCAGGGGAACGCTTCTAGAATCATCCTTCAGTTTGGGAGGGAGGGGAAAACTACTATTTTCACAGACTAACCCCCGCTTTATGCCTGTTAGTTTCAACAAAATTTGTTGAAAGGACTAAAAGCTCACCAATACACCTCAAAACATAACTATAAGGAAGCTGAGCTCATCTGCTTCTGTGTTCCCACAGGGAACCTCAGGTTTTGTCAGTGGTTTGAAAGGAACGCTAACACTGATGAAGTTTGCATCTCTCCCAAAAATTCATGGAACAGTAAATAATCAAGAGGTCAAGTCAATGAACCAAGCAAAGTGGATCATTTAATAAAATGGGCATTAGCAAAATGTCTTTTATATATACAATCGGTAAATTCAATGCCTAGAAGCACAGAATACTCTTATGGAAAGGATGCTTGACTTTATTCTAGAAAACAGTGACTCTGCAAAGGATTTGAGGGTATCTCTGACAGAAAAAATCTACCCTTTTAAAAATCATCCTGGAGATCACTTTTGCACTTCTAAGAAGCCTGTTAAGGAGAAAGGTTTGGTGAGGAGTGTTATAAGGAGCCCTGTTCACTTTAGTACATGGAAGGGAAAAATACAGATGATTTAACATTCCACTACCAGTTTTGGAAGGGATGTATTCTAAAGTGAATTAAAACATTCAAGGGCATCTTTTGGAGTAGCAATATCAAACTGGTAAGCAACAATAGCAAACCACTCACAATTTAAAACAAATGCCAAACCACTGAGCCTTGGAATTCATTTTAAGGTACTGCCCATGTAGGAGCATCGCCTCCATCATCTCTTCATAGACTGACTTAAACTTTATTGTCCCATAGAGCTGAGAGGCTGCAGGTTTATCTGTTTGGAACTTCCTGGTGACTCTGATATTGCTGCAACCTTCAGAGAATTCTTGATGGAGCTGAGTTCCCACATATGTAAGTTCATGACGTGCACGCCGCAACAGCCGCTTGTGATCTTGTACAGGTTTTTAAGAACAGCCTTCCGGAGAAGAATGTACACCCAGGGATCTAAAATCTGGTTCCACGTGGCCATTCGGAGAGCAAAAAGTATGGTTTCACAAGTCTCCTTTGAGCGACCCTCATTAATCCCAATTCTGGCCATTGTCACCTGAAAAGGGAATATTTTAGAATTATCCATCAAGAAATACACCAAGAGAGCATTTAAATTACCTGAAAATCGAGTATTTTAAAACTGTACATTAAAAAATAGAATAAAAGAGCATGTAAATGAGTAAAATCGTTTCAACATTGTCTCTAATCTTCACACCTTCACAGCATCAGCGCATCCCAAATTGCAATGTAAATACTTCCAGGCATATAGCATTTATCATCCTAGAAATCCACTGATGTTTTACAAAGGACATACATGTGCCTCTGCTGAATTACTTCTGCTGACCTTTGAGCAGAGGATGGCAACCAGCCAGGGAATACCCTCCAAAATGAGGGATTGATCATAGCAACAAGTAAAAACTTAATCCAAAATTTGATCTAACAAAGCGTGCCAAGACTGTTCCAGAAATGCAATTTCTCAAGGACAGAATCCACTTGTAGGCCAGCACATTTTTATAAAAGCTATTTTTTCACATTTTCCTAATTAAAGGCTGCATAAGGAACACAGTACCTTGATTTCAACAAGAAGATTCACATGTTTTACGCTGCAGCAGAACACAATTTATTGGCACCAGAGGATTTAGAGGTCTGCAGGAAAATTTAAGCCATGGTGACAAAAGCCACTGATACCCCTCCACTTTTCGGAGGGTTTCATTCACCTCTGGAGGTGCTGCACACGGACAGACCTCCACTAGAGACAACACTACCAGAGCCAATAATTCCACATGGTGGAATTCCAGGAGGGCTCAGCAGGACAGCCTCTGGCAGAGGATGCCCAAGGGCTACACCAGCCCAGCAAGCCGTGGCTCTGCCTCCCCCCTCTGCAGAGCAACGAGCTGGGCTGTGAGACAGCCCCAGGGAAACTCGGGCCACTGGGACTCCTGCCCTGCAGGGACCTCCTTCACAGGCTGGCTGCCACTGGGCGTTTGTAACCTAAGTTCCTGTGTGAGGAAAGCCTGATCTGCCAAGCCAGGAATCTGCCAGAAGATGGTAAATTATCTCTCCCTGTTACTAATGTTAAAACCACATGAAGACTTTTTTGGTAGAAAGATGAAACACTGTAAGACTTTTAGTTCCAAAGCCTTTAAAGCACTGCAGTTATTTAACTAAGAAATGGGATATTTTACAACTGATGCTGTGAGTACACTGATTTATTGGGCAATGACAGGTAGGGTCAGTCTGTCCAAGTGCAGGGTTGTAGTTTCAAAAAGACGCACTGAAAAAAAAACTCAACAGAAAAACTAAAAAATAATAATGAATGAAGAGAGAAAACTAAAGCTCAGTATGCCAGCAAACCTACTTTACTTCTTTTTAAATGGCTCTCTGTATTACCAGACCGTCTACCTATAGCTTGCAGGTCACCACATCTGAGTCAAGTCACCACATCTGAGTATAAACTTGAATGGCACAAAGTGAATGCTTAAAAGGACACTGAACTTGCTTGATGAAGCATTTGATGGAGTGTTTCTGTATGGCTTCCAGGGGAGCAGCAAAGGAAGCCCCTAGGAACATTCTAAGGAAGCTGGTAGGACTGGCAGGAGCACAGCTGGGAACTGGTGTGGGGAGGAGGAGTAATGTCTGAGCACCGAGCCAACACAAACACAAGCCAGTTCCCTGAATCTGCTTTTCACCCCACAACCACCGGGCACATTCCTCTCTGACATCAGCAGCCCACCCAAACTTGAACAGCTCCTTTGGCTTCGCATGGGATGTTTTTTCAGGATAGTCTACATTTTCTTTATTAGAGGTCCAATACCACAAGGCGAACTCCGACAGAATGCTCCTTACTCTGCAAACAGGACTGGGCAGCAAATGCCAGCTCAACAGAGCTCACAGACCAATGTCCTCATCCCATACAGCATCTTTGCCTTAATACAGACATACAGGTTCCTAATCTGCCTCTTGATGTACTTAAACATTCATTTGCTGTTCCTCTCTCACATTCTCTGGAGTTAATAAAGGCCAAATCTAATGCAATTTCATGTGCAGAAAAACAAGCAGTAGATGTTGCTAATAAGGAAAAGTAGCTCCATCCAGATTTTGTAAAACTTATTTTTTCATGTTACCTAGAACACTTGTGAGAAGTCTTTGCATTTAGAAGTAACTTGCATTTGGAAGTAATCACCTCTACTCACTTGCTGTTCAACATAAACGACTTCTGCTTTGGTTATGGATTTGCATGAAGTAAATCAGGACAACAAGGAAAACTGATACATAATTTATGGATTCTGACACCTGGAGAAGCTTCACCCGGAACGTTTCAGTTGCCTCTTCTGAACATCGAACATACAAAATATAATACATCCAAACTCACACAGAGCAAGTAGAGCTTATGTACAAAGACACATGTTTAAGCAGCTCAGCTGTGGGTCTGAAACAAGATAAAATCTAATTATCTACAAATTTTGTTTTATAAAATAAGATTTTCCTAACCACATTACTAACATGATTTGGGAGTATTATGCAGGAATTTAAAAATATTTTCTTTCTTGTATCTCTAAAATGAATATAAAATAATACCCCAGACTTCTGAAGTTCTGAGGGGCTGAGATTTCCATATAGAAATGGACTAAGACAGAGAATCTCTTTGCAGCCCTGAGCATGAGCGTTTTTACCCTAAAACACTTGTGGCAGAGCAGCAGGACATGCTGCCATCACTTTGTCTCTGAATACCAAGTGAGAGAGTTTCTCACTCCTCCAAAGAGACTGCCCTGTACTGGGGGCTCTTCACATCTTCTGAAATATCACGTAAGAAAACTGCAAGCAACTGTGCAAAGAGGAAACTGTGTCCTGGAGCCTTTCTAAAATCATCTGCTGATTTCTAGAACAAGACCTAAACTTCAGCAGAAGAGGGGTGGAATGGAATGAAGTTAATACAAATTATTATTTCTATCACATTTTCACAGTTGATTTGTTTCATTTAAATCTAAATTCTTAAAATACTGTTCCAAAGTTTGAAACCATAAATTATAAAAAGGACTAATACACTACCAACTGCTTAATAAAGGATGTCATAGAAGCAAAACATGCAGACAGTCTGTATTTGCTCCCTGGATGAGAGAAATTCATGTCACTGAAATGGTTCAGAAATTGCCACCAGAACTTGGTGCAGTGCCAAGTGGACTTTTGAGAGCGGGACCACCTCAACAGGCACAAGAACATTTTTCTTCTTATTATTTGAGTATTAGTGGTCAATAATCGGTTCAAAGTCAGGAAACCAATTCAAACACATTTCCTTTCCCTGCAGGTCCACCAGGTCGGTACAACAAAGGAATTCTGTTCTCTGTAGGCAGCAGTACACAAGTGGGGAAGAGGCAACACTATTGCATCACACCTAATCACCTTTGATCTCCACAACTGAAGTGAATATTCATGCAGATTCAGCAATATGACTCAAAAAATTAATCCCCAGCTGGTAAATAATAAACGTAACTCATGACATTTTCTAACATATTTAGAAATGTAAGAATCCAAGGAGCACTCTGCTGATTTCTACACTGTTTATATGAAGACAGCTGTAGCATGTCTCCCTGGTTTGCAAAAAAAAAAAAAGTATCACATGACGTAACTATGACAATTCAAACCTCCTTTAGGAAAGGTACTATAAAAGCATGACTATAAAAGCAATTTTTTAAACCAAGAGTACCTGCTTGTAAGATAAAAGTTACTCTGACTCATACTAGTCCTTGCTCGTTTAAAAAAGGGCCTGAGAATTCCATGTCCCTAAAAATATAGAGAGAGAAATCAAACTTGACACAACGCATTAAACTTCTACATACCTTTTGTCCAATTTTAAGCTTCATTAAAACCAAAGCCCACTTTGCAAGATCCAGAAAGTGTGATGGAAATTTTTTTAAAACATTTTGAAGTCGCTGACTTCTTCAATTCTGCACCTAGCAGACAGCATCAGAGATTTGCCATTTCCCTTAGGGACAAAGCTCAGTGCAATAAACAAAAAAATTGCTCCAAGGCTTCACACCACTCTCCAAACATAAACAGCACTAATTTAATTTTCTTTCCAATTGGATCTACACAAGAACAACCAATAGGCTAAAAGGCTGTGCTGCTTAGTCACATTCCTGTTGGTACTCAAGGACAGCCAGTCAAAACAAGAAGCAGACTTTAGAGCTAGTTAAGAAATAAGACAAAAATGCGACTTTGATGCATTTCACCTCATAGGCTCTAAATCCAGGTTCTATCCTTGACTTCAGGAAACTGGATAAAAACCAGTCAGCAAGAGATTGTCATGGAAAGCAGAAGAGACAAATATCGGAAATTCATGTCTTCTGCAGCTCAGCCTTCAGACTCCACTTCCCTGTGGGAACCTTGCAGACCCTCCCAAGCCTCTTCCCCTTCCTTTGGATTTCCTTACAAGCAGTTCTGAGGATTTCCCTTAATGGAAGAAAGTCCATGCATTTTTCAGGATTTGCAGAACACTTACTTACATTTTGCCACTATTGCCTATGTCAAACCCTGAGATGCAAATCCCCTTCTCCTAAACCACAGAGGTTTCAAGGCAGAACTTTACTGATTATGTCCCAATCCACGGAAACAAAAAATATATACTTATTCTGAATTTCTAGGATTTTTGGAACTTTCACTTTCCATGTTGGAAAAGCAGCTTCAGTCTAACAGGCAAGGGATCATACAAGATGACACTTCGTAGTACTCTATAAACATAGACTTTAAGAAAATAAATTTGCAAAACAGCAGAAGAAAGAAATAAAAATGCATATATCTTCACATTTTATGTACTATTTTATATCTCCTAAGTAGAGCTGTTAAAAAAGAAACACTGACAGCAAATTGCCTGTACCATTGCTATATTGATCTTGCAGTATACAAGCCAAGCATTTGTTGCAACAAAGCTGAGTATGCTTCGTTTTATTTTTTATGTGATTCTGCAAGTCAGTTTAAAAACAAGGGCTTCCAAGAACAATATGCAGGTGGTCACTTCTGCCACCAAAATGTTACTACACACACTGTTCTACTTATGCCACATAATGCTTTTTATGTTCTAGATCTGCAACGTTTTTCCCCTAATGCTTTCCTTTCCCTTTCTAAAAGAAAAACACTAACTATATCTTCAGCTTTTATATACCAGATTATCACTTAGCTTAGCAATTAAATTTTAACTGAGCATAGTGATTTTATTAGAAAATGTCAGTTTAAAAAAGAATTGTACATGACAAAATATGAGCCAGCTTTCCTCCACAATATAGTCCAGAGGGTACTTTTAAGGGCATATGTAAAAATTCCTTACATAAAATTTCTCAGGATCAGCTCTTGTGAAGTAGCAGCAGAATAAGGGAGTCTCCTTTTCTCTCATGTATATTTCTGTGATAAAATAATAGTGCCACTAAAAACTAAGAGTGGATGCACTTGCTCACTATTTTCCCCCCTTAAAAAGGAATTGCATAAACATTTTGAAGGCATTGTTAAGCTAAAGGTGCGATGAGGTGTGAAAGTCCAAAAATTATAGAGAAAACAGGAAAACACAAAATTTTTCAGAAAGCAAATAAAAATATTTTCTCATGTTCCTTTCTCAGACACAGCTTAGTCTGTGACCAGGCAATTTCTCACTGAAGCTGACAGGAATGAAATTATGAAGTAAGCCTCATAACCAGAAGGTGGGGGGAGGTGGGGGTATCTGTGTGCATGAACTTGCAAACATTAACTGAAAGCGAAGTTTTTATTTTCTGTCAACTTCCCCCTTAGACACTACCTATTTTCCATCAGTTTTGCAGTAGCACAAATTCAATAAAGCATTCCAGGTCACCTCTTTGTTTCTCCTAAATGATGCTAGTATTTCTCTCTTGGATTGACAGTCCTCTTTATTTCTTTTCCTTCCCATTGAAATAAGAAATACTTTAGTTCAACTAGCTGGCAATTGATAACTCATTTGAAAGGAAGGCATTGTGGATATGGATAGAAAAGATTCTAGCATTGGAAACAGTAGATGACTCACTTCACAATGAAAAGACATAGCGTCCATACCAAAGGCAAATAAACAACCTGTTTCCTGAGCTACATGTTTTAAAGTTACAAGAAAGCCTGTTTCCACAGCGTGAGGAATGCATTCCTGCTGAAGAACAAGGCCTATAACAAAAGATCTCTTGCACAAAAGAATTAATTTTATAGACAGAATTAAAATATTCTTTACCCAGCAATGCTAGAGAAACTCTACAGGATAATTGTAAGGGCCAGAAAACAATAGAGTATGTCTAATATGTATAATAAGGACCATCCTTAAGTATTTAGGGAGGCAAGGACTATATGTATTTGGGTTCATTTATTCTTCCATTCGTGTCAGTCGGGTAAAGCTTCAAACCCTGAAAATTACCTATTACTTCTCTATTGTCACTTTGCTTTTCCAGGTTTTCCCATTCATTAGGAAAAAAAAAATCACATTTTTAATGGTTAAATAAATATTCTAATTTATTTAGGAGCAACACAACTTCTCTCCCTAATACCCTAGAAATATCCAAAGAAAGAATCACAAATTGATCACATGATACTGGGGAGGAAGAGAACTGCCTGAATGAAGAAAAAAGAGACAATATACAGACAGCCTGGGGGGAAGAGGAGCTGAAGAGGTCCCTGACTACAGAACAGGCTGACAAGGTTGGAAAGGACCTCTACAATCATCAAGTCCAACCATTAACCCAGCACCACCATGCTCACCACTGAACTTTTCCATATGCCCAAGTACCACATCCACATGCCTTTTGAACGCTTCCAGGGATGGTGATTCCAGGACTTCCCTGGGCAGCCTATTCCAGTGCCTGATCACCCTTTCAATGAAGACATGTTTTCCTAATTTCCATTTAAACCTCCCCTGGTGATCCTGTCCTTGTTGAAGATGGACTGGACTCACAGTCACCTAATCACTCGGTGCTATCTGGTTTACAGTGTCTGAAAAAATCTGACTGCAGGCAAAAAAAGACATGATGCATTGCTTTCATGTTATTCTTTTTAGATCACCTTTGTCAAAGTGATTTATTCAATGTATCATTCTGGAGGACTAAACTAAGCAGCTATGATCAGAAATATCAAGACTAATGAATAAGCAATATATCTATCAAGTTGGAATATATAATTTTCAATTACCTTTTTCTTTTATGTTGGCAAATAAATTGAAAGGGCCTGCTGTGCGGCTCAACCACCTTTCAGGAGGAAGATGGAAGAGAAAAATCAAGTCTCCATTTAAAAGTGATTTATTTCTCATTACTTCTGTAAATGCGCGCCTCTGGTAAAAGGCAGGATTCAATTTTATTTCCAATTCGCTAACAAACTGTAAATCCTAAAACAAATTGCTACCACTTACAGGGATCCTCACCTCCTTTCTGCTTCACGTTCTCTTTTTCCGTGCAGTGAAGCAGGTGGGAATATAGCTGGTCACATCCCTCCCAGCACAAAAGTCTTCTTCCCCACGTACTCATGTCCTGATGTCAGTCATAACATGGGTCACAAGGTTACTCTTGAGCAGATTCGTTACATCCTTTTCATCCTACCCCACTCCTGTAACCTCGGGAGCCCAAACCTCCTGAGGGGCAGCACACAGGTCCAGGACAGCAGGAGGGAAACCAGCTGGAAAGCAGTCATAAACTTCCAATTCTCCAGGGACAATTAATCTTTGGTTTCTGTGAGTTTAGTATTGAGGCCTAATTATGCTAAAAACCTCAGTTCAGGGCATCCCTTACACAAAGGTTCATCTGCAGCCTTCTTTGGGAAATCACACAGAAGCACAGCTCTCCTGCCATTCAAACCTGTGCCTTGGCACATGGCTCTGACTGAACAGAAGAGCTAAGAGCAAGCTTAGGAGCTGTTCTCCACCTCCTGCTCTGCCTGGACAGTAAGGGCAATCCTTCGGCAGGAGATGGTACAGTACCTATAAAGCAGCTCCAGTTCATTCCACCGTTCATCTATTTCACCTCACCTAACACCAAAATGAATCCCAAAGACTGAGTCTAAACTAAAACTTCACTGTCACCCCTGGTGTAAACCCTTTCAGCAGTGTCCTGCTCCCTGAGCACTGCTGTTCCTAAAAGCACCCTCACAGAACCCATGATGGGATGGTGTTCTGCTCTGCTGGGCACCGCGCACACGGGGAACCTCCATCCTCGGGGAGCCTGCAACCCAAACTGCAACTCAGCAACTCCTCTCAGACATGAACCGATTGTACAGCACTAGCGACACAAGTAACTTGTACTAGAAAGCACCACGCCACACTTCAAATTGTGAATTAACACCAGAATAATTATAATAATGAATATTCTCTCACAGAATATATGAATGTATATTACACCCTGATGTCTGTCACTAACACTGGTGAGGATGAAGGACTTTCTGGAATTTTTCCATGTGAGTGTACTACTCCCTGAGATTTTTCAGCAACAGCTTTACCATTTAAAGTGTTTAGATAGTCAGGAAAGACAGCTTTCCTAAAATAACCATCCCAAAATGGTCATGCCATGTATGACATTTTCCAAAGATGGATATGCAGTGTATGACATTTTCAAGTAAAAAATGCCTGAATAAGTGTAATATCTAGGAAATAAGAAGAATTCTCTTGTATCAAACAATGGAATGAATGTCAAACTGACTTACTTTTTAATAACAAACACAGAATCCAAAAACTTAACCAAGTGAAATAAACAAGGAAAGGTTATGAATGGCAAATTTATTTTGGTGAAGTTTTCAAAATTTGATTTCTTGAGATGGCAACTTCAAAATTTAAAAAAAACCAAAAACATTTTCTGTGAAAGTCACTGACATCTATTTGAAACAAAATATTGTGTTTCAATTTATAGATCTTCACGGTTTAATTCTGTATATAACATCTAAATTTAAAAATCAGGAAGCAAACAATTATGAAAGAAAACCAGAACCACATTATTCTGAAAATGCCATGTTCTCACATGACTGGAAACCTGCCTTCACTACTTTTCCTCTCCAAAACAATCTTACTGTATTCTGATGGCACTGCATTTAAAGAAAAGATTTTACGTAAATTTTTCCAAACAGGAAAAGTAAACATAGATAACAAAAACTATATTTATGCTTCCCCAGAAGCCTCTGGTAAAGAGCAATACGTCAACCTCAGCCCTCCTCCCTTCCCTGGTTCGTATCATCACCAATGCCCGTTTCTTCTCCAGCACTTTCCTGTTCAGAGTATCTCAGCTCCCTGGCCTCTGTGAGAGGGAGGTAAACACTTGAATTACAAATATAGCCACAATTACTGTAGAGTTTCTAAGCACTCTATGATAAACTACACCCTGGCTCTGCTTATAAACATTTTTTTTTAATGATTAATATTTCTCAGAAAGGATAAGATCTCTATGTACTATAAAAGCTGAAAATCAGAACAGACCAATTCTGAACACCAAAACAGTATCTTTAAAATCCAGTATCATTTTAGGTAGGTATAGTCTATGTCATTCCAGTTCTCATCTAACCTGGCTGAAATACGCAGCTGTGCCACTTAAGAATACAAAATAAAAGAAAGTTCTCTACAACCAATGCTAAAAAAGGTATGAACATCTTATCCAAAGGTTTCTAGTATCATAGAAACACATCTGAATAGGTGGACTGGACTTTTAAGTGCATTGTATTAAACTTTGTGACTCTCTCTGGTAACACGTGCAAGTTCTTTCCAGGAGTATTTTCATGGGGACAAACAAAAGCACACTCAAAATTGTCTGAGCTGCTGAATAAACCTTATTCCATGGGAAACTAAGCTGCAAAGAAACTTCTGTCTTGAGACTAACAAAAACTTAAATCAAAATGAGTGTTCTCTTTCCTCTTAAGCTGTAGAATGAGTTATGTATTTCAAAATACCTTTTGGGCCATAATATTAGCAACGACAGTAAGCTGTCAGCAATTTAACCTTGAGTTATCAGACACTAGGAGAAACTCAAGCAAGAATAGTAATTTAATTTGCACAGAGGTAATGGATGTATTGAGAAACTCAGCAAGCAATCAAAGGACCACGATAGGAGTGAGAGCACTTTCTCTAACATGGCTCAAAAACACAATCAAACTCGAGAATTTTTTCTTTTCAGAGGAACTTAAGGGAGCATTTTATTCATTCAAACTGACACACCTGATCTCCTCTGACACAGCGAGGTCTGGAAGAGAAATAACTACCTACAGTCAACAATAATTATCACTGTGTTGATGCTCTCGACTAGAGATAAAGAGGCGTATCTAGCAGGCCTGCTGCTGGCAAAAAGCTTTTTTTCCTTTCTCCCTGAAACTGGTTCATTTATCAAAACCATTGTGGTAGCAGTGAGCTCTAACATGGGCTTGCACCCCGCCTCAGAGATGCACTGGCAGCATCCAGGGAGTTCTCCCACGGGAGACCTGCCACAGGTCACCTCCCCTACCACAGGCAGGGCGTGAGGTGTTCCCAGACCCAACATAAACCACTTCTGCTGACAATGCATCCTGTCGGTGTGCGGTGTCAGCAGGCAAACGTTCTAGCAAGAACTCAATGACAAAAGCCAGCACAAGCACGGTAATTATCACTGACTATCTTCTTTAAAATCTGAGCCCTGAAAAGGACAGGTAAGTGTCATTTTACCCTTGAAAGTTTACCACAGCACTCAAAGCTGCAAGGTTAGCTGAACATATTTAAGATTATCTCTTTCTTCACTCTTCAGAAACAACTGGAAATTGAAAGCCTAATTTATTCTTTTTCAAAAGAAAAGATCACTCTCCCTGTTGACAGTGCCTGTGCAGGCACAACAAGCTCACGGTGGCTGCAGCTTTGACGAATAAAGAGTAAGATAATAACACACTTCTGCAGAGCAGCCCCCGTGAGATCTGAGTCCTCGCTGGCAGAGCATGGACCTGCACCTTGGGACATCTCCCTGCTTCTCCTCAGCTGCACTTTCTGATTATGAGAAATCACCAGTCACAAGAGCACGAAGGATAAATTTTTTAGTAACTCTTTTGTTGTAGGGACAATACAGCCAGCAACAAAGGCATACAAACAGCATCAGTAAAGGAACAAGCTCGTATGTATGAGGCCCATTGCACATACCAGCATAAGGTAGTGTACAGAAATGTTAACTGCCAGCTTATTAAAGACAGTAAACAAGAATGGAGGGGGAGACTTCACGAGTAACACAAGTGTGAACTCCTGGCAAAGTGTATACATGGCTACACATGCGAAGACACTCAAATGAGATGCACAGAGGATTGCCTCGTACATCCAACTGCCTCATACTGCACACAGCGACATGGCCCCGAACTTACTCAGTGTAAAACCTGCAACAAACTGATCTCCTTCAGCAAAACCTGCAAGAAACTGACCTCCTTCAGCACACACCAACTGTGAGCCTGTCTCTGCACCCAAAACAGATGGTGAGCAACCAGGGCGGGATGGGGTAAGGGCATTCCAACGAAAGCCTCCCTGTTAGTACATCTCTGCCCTTCTCACCAGCTCCAGAGAACATTCTCTGAAAGGACCACTCAGACCAGCACCAGCAGCTTCGGAGTTGAAGTGATTCAGTAAATCACAAGCGGAACGCAGCCCTAGGTGCCAGAAAACCAGTCATCAAACCTCACTGCATGAGACAGTCTGAGGACAAGAAAAAGTCAGAGCCAGTCCAGAGAGACACAATTAGCATAACAAACTGGAATGAGAAGAGATTACATGAGAAGGAACTGATAAAAATTATTCTAAGTAGTAAAAAAAGCAACTGAATAAGAGTTGATTTATTCATATGAAATAAACAGAGGTCTTTCCAAAGAAAACAGGAATGGCTATTTCCTGCAGTAGAGGGGAGGTAAAACTGGAATGAAATTAATCAGTTAACTGCATGGAAAAAGATCTTAACAAGAATAATTTGAATGTAAAAGTATTTTTCTCAGGCTAAGACTGTGTTTCACACATGAAAAATATTAGAAATTTCTCCGTATCATAATTTGTTCCTGTAAATAAATTCACTCTGAAATAAATATCTCCTGCCCATAGTTACAGGCAGTTCTCTTTGCTACTCCAAAAAAACACATTTTATAATATGTTTATCCCTTGAGCCCTACAGAGTACGACATACCGATGTCAGAGTTTGCTCATACAAACACAGCTCCAAACCAAGCTGTTTCATGGCAAGCCAGATGTCGAGTCACAGCCAAAAAACAGCTTTATGTAACAATGTATTTCATCAGAGGTGCTTGTCACAAAATGCTCCCACCCAACTATTTGCTTTGGGAATCCAACCCCTAGGGACCAAATTCATCCAGCAAAATTGGCATACCCTTAGCAAAGGGCTAAGGCTCTCACAAGGATGAGGAAAGCTGACACTGTACAGAGAAACTGATGTTACTGTCTTCAGAATATTTTTACCTGGAATTACCCATCACAAAGCAAAATTATTTGGACTGTCAGAACAAATGTGCCTCTGCAAATCATTGACTACGTATATTATCATAAAACTCATGAATTTCACTTGTTTGAGTTTTTTTGTGGATTTTCTCCCGCTCTCAACTCCACAAAAGGAGATCCGTGTTCCCCCATAAGGCAAGAAGCAGGGAGCACCTCTCATTCTCACACTTCATTAAGGAAAGATTCTCTCACAGTGGCAGAAAACTTGAAAAAGCTGCTTATTTTTGAAAAACAGATGCGATGGAGCTTTGGGAAAGAAATCAAAAGGAAAAATAAAAAAACAGAAGGAGGTACCTGTCCAAGAGCAAAAAAACCAGCTCCACAAGAGCCATGCCACAGGCTCTGCTTTTGAAAAATGCTCCATATCTTCAGGAATCTTAAAACAGAGGTGGTGATTGATTACAATACTACATATTATTATTTATAATATTAACTGTTAGCTATATATACATTTACACACATATATAAATAGGCATCGCAACAACTTCACTACCACTGAGCAGATGCAGAATTCAAGTTCAGTTCCACACCAGACACCATAAAGGACAATCCAGGGTCTTGTGACTCTAATGACATCTGAAAGTGATTTTATCACAGTAGAGTGACAATATCTGAATATTAACTCCACCCGGAAAAAAAATAAAATTAATTTAAAATTTAATAGTGAAGTAAATCTGCAGCCGGATTACAGCATCAGACAGACTTGATTATGGCAGCCATACACTTATGTCAATGAACATACCAGACTAGATTGAAAACAGAAGGGAAATAAACTAATTAAATCCCCCCATCAGATGAAGAATCACACCAAATGAATCCAAACTTTCGTATCTGCAAACCATATGTGGTATAAAACGCATTGCCTTCCTCCACTTTCTCTTCGAGAAGTTTGTTTGGTTTCTAATCGCATTGGTTTACTTTGAGGCAATTGACTCTCATGAAACATTTTGTTCTGTATATTCTTTGGGATACACAACATAGGTACAATTCACAATTGAAAGACTAGACTTCAAATTCTGCCTTTTAGATTTAGCTTGGAGAAAAAAAATTAAAGAAGCAAACGATCACAGAACAAGCACGTATTAAGTCCTTTTCCAAATAATTTCACTGATGAACACTCGTTCATATTTATGTCAAGAAATACTTATTTTGGTATATGCTGATTATATTACAGAATGTAAACCATTCTTTTCACAAATTAAAAGCCATGAGACCTTTCAGATATATCAGACAAGTAGGTTTGAATCAGCAATTCACCATAAAGCATACAACGTGATAAACCCTGGATCACTTTAATGTAGCACTTGAGCAGTATGTTATGTTCCTGACAAAACTTTATTCAACTGCAGGCCAAAAAATCTTGCTAAATTAACACCACACTTGTAATTCTGTTTGTATTCTGTTGCTATCAAAACAAGGAATGGGTAAATAAATCAGCATATTAACTGATATATATGACCGTAACAGCTAAGAAAGGAAGTACCTATAGAAGACCCCATCCCAATGCATTTCCCAGTGACACTCTCTGGCTAAAACACTGACTGTTCACTTCTTGAAGCTTTGTTTCAAGAATTTAATCCCACCTTACACTAACTTTCTTTTTTTAAAAATATTCTTCCTTTCTAACCTAAATTTGTCCATGTTGGAGAACTATTTTCCATAATGCCAGGCTGATGATGGTGTAAGTCTGGCTTATCTCATTTCAAAAGAGATCCAGAGGCAAAGCATCACAAGCCCGGCACACACAGAAAGCACCAGCAGATTTGCCACCCAACAAACCAGAATTCCTTGAGTACCAACTCTCCTCTGCAACACAGTCCCAAAAAACACTAAGTACAAAATTAAGCAAGTTTTTCACTGGCCTGTATCATAAGCTGATGCAAACACCAAACTCCAAAAAGGGTCCGAAAAAATATTCCTGCTAGACTAATAATTCATCTTCAACTAAAACTTAGATGAAGTTAAATATTTTAACAAAAGTAGTGCTGTGATTTCATTAGATTGCCACAATTTCTGAAATCATAATTTTATATCTATGTAATATATATAATAATTAAAATTGAATGGCATAACAAAATCAACCATAGTAGCTGCAATTTAGTGCTCCTCAGTGTGGTGAATAAATTAAGTATCTCTTTGGAACTAAAAAGTTTATAGCTCTTCCGGCACCCAGGGGTTTTTAAAAACCAAATTAATCCCTACGTGTAAGAACAATTATTTTAAATGAAAATAAATGTCACCAGAGGATAACAACGCTGCTTTTTCATGAAAATTAAAGTCATCACTTGAAATGCTCTTCTTGAAAACCATTCTGTGGCATGCCCCAAACTTCAGATGGTGTCTGAAGTAACAGTAAAGAAGTTCCCTACAAAACCTGCTATACTGCTCTGACAACTTTGTTTATGCTCCACACATTACAGCCACGACACTGACATGAATTTAAACTAAGCTGCAGAGCAAGACTAGAAAAATTCTCTGTGATTTGAACAAAAGTGAAAGAGTTTTTGTGCATTTCAGTGATTGCAGACATTTACATCCAGACTTTCTCCTTGAAGCGTGTGACACTGCATTAATTAAATGCTACCTGCCAGATATACCAAGCTGCTGCAACCAGGCTAGTATCAGTATCTAATTTAGAACTAACTCAACTAACTTCAGACTCTACCATAGCCAGTGAGCAGATGAGATACAGCTGGATCTGATACAGATCTCAGACTTAAATGTCGGTATTTGTTACCTCAAACCAAAATTGCTCCTCATTTATATCACTGGAAAACTACAGGACCCTGTTTCTAGGGAAGAAATTAAGATTTCATATGACTTGTGATTTAAACCCTCTGACCCTAGCAAAAAACCTAAACTTCTTCACACAGGTTTACTACACTAAAAGGAGACCTAACTAATACCAGCTTTCTAATACCATGACACAACAGGAGCTGCCAAATTCTTTCCCGTGTCACAACCCCACTTCCTTTGACGCTGCTCGCGGACAGAGCAGGCGCTACCAGCAGTGGCACTGACCCTCCGGGAGTCACAGCAGGGACAGTCCCACACCACCTGCCCACAGCAGCTCTGCTGCTCATCTGTCCACATTACAAACCCAGCTCGCTTCGGTCTAAACCAAACGTTGATTTCAGCCCACCACCAACCACTGTTTTTCAACATGACCCTAAAGCAAAGCCCTTAACACTCTGTTAATGGAGGAGAGGATTTTTAGGTTCTTAACTGTTACCTGCCCTAAAACAGCTCACAAATAGCAGTAAACTGTTAAAATAACAACAAACAGACTGCCATAAATAAAAAAAAATTATCTACATTGTACAGAGTAAAAAGACTTCCCAATCCTGTATTTCACTGAACTTTTGGAAGAGCTCAGTATTTGTTCTGAATGATTCTAGCCACGATTCTGCTACCACTGTCTGCTTCGCAGCACTGGAAATACAGTCCTCACAATCACTACACATTTAGCTTAGTGTATTATTGATCAGAAGTGGAAAATAACTACCAGGTTTTTACAGATGCATAGGTACATACATTATGGGCAATATGCTATAAAATTCATATCATTGAGTGGGTGGAGCTGTTATCACAACTGAAGTGCTTTAAAACCTGGAGATAGAAAAGTACAACTTTTATACAGTGATGTGCATTAAACATTGGCAAACACATTAGGCTCTTACCAGGAATGGGCTCCAGCAAATGCAAGAAACACACATAATAGCCAAGAGCTGAATGATCATTTCAAAATGATGAGATCTGCCTTGTCTTTGTTGACTTTTAAATTTGACTCTTAGGAGGGTAATTCCTGTGACAGCATTGCACAGGAATGAAATAGCAAGGGCCAGGAACCCAAGGCAAGAAAAAAGTAAGAGATAAAATCTGTCTTCCCAGTCCTCAACATTTTCTGTTTTATAGAAGCACCAGGTCCTCGATGCTTGAATTTGGTAGGCTCTAAACCTAAGAATAGGCAGCAAAGCTATAAGAACAGCAAACAGACATACCATAGTCAACATCATTTTCACATGTCTAGAGGTCATTTTTGTAGAGTGAAATATTGGCTTAGTGACTCCAATGCACCGTTCAACAGCCATCACACTGCCCAGGAAGAGCGGGCACAAACCAAAGAAAACCATGCAGATGCCAAAAACACTGCAAAGAATGTTGGACTGGTTAAATCGAATCCAGTCTTTATCTGATGCATACACAAACACTGCAATGGCTCCATTGATGAGGTGACCGAAGAGATCTGTGACAACCAAACCACTGGCAAGAAGCAAAAAGGAGGCTTTTGATTTCTGTCTGAATCTCTGGTATGCCTTCATGAGAATTACTATTGCAAGGCTGTTGGACAAAATTCCCACCGTCATGAAGATAATCGAAAAGAAAACTGAAATCTTTTTCTCCGTGTGGCACGTTGTGTTTTTCAAGACTCCAAATCCAGCCAGCCCTGGTGATTTTGAACTGTTCATGGTTAGGAAAGGAGACGCAGCCCTCAAAGCATTTCAGCAGTCTTGCAATCAAATGGCATCTGCAATATTAAAAACAAATATACGCAACACTGTAAAAGGCATACCACTGTTCAAATGGCATTTGAAGCAGAAATTCCGTAATATTAGTCTGTGGTACAAATCTAATTTTCTGGTTTTCTGAGTGATATGATATGGCATCACATTTTAAGCTCATCACTCACAGGGTAAAACAATTATCTGCATGCATTACACAATGCAAATATAGCCTACAGGAAATTTAGAGTCTCTGCATGCATAATAAATACAAAATAATGTATAAAATACATCATGGTTATGTACATATAGTAAGATAAACAATACAAACAATTCTGGTGGTTAAACTACTCTAAACAAAGGTTTTTGCAACAAACTTCAAGAATGACAGTATTTAGCCAGCCCAGCCACAGTCAAAAGCGAAATACTGAAACTGGAGCATTTTGAGATCACAATCACACTCCATTTTTGAACATTTATTTTCAAAACAATGTCTTAGCATCTTCTAAACCATTCTTCTCCCACAAATTCATGTTTCAAAGCTTTAACCTAACCAGCACCGAAGCCTTCAAGTTCCCAGTGCCCTCACTGAAGCACAAACTTGGTTTTCAGACGCACCGTAATACGGAAACCAATTCTGCAAGTTACTTTACACTTTATCTCCCATCTCTACTCTAAGGACATTCCTAATAGCAAAACCTTCCCAGGCAGGGGGAAAAAAACTTAGGGAAAAAAAAAATAAAAAAGGCAGGCGTTAATAGCCAGTATTACAAACTGCCGCTGAAGCCTCTCGGTTACCGAGCTACGTCGGGAACGGGGCGCGCCGGACCGAGGCACCTCTGCCGTTCGGGAGCGCTCCACGGAGCGCGGCCGGCGAGCTCCTCAGACGGAGCGGCGCACCGCAGCCTCCCTGCGCGGCTCCCCGCGCCCGGCCCGGCGCTCCGCGGGCACAGGCGGGCACAGACAGGCGGGCACGCACAGGGGGGCACAGACGGGCACAGACAGACGGGCACGCGCAGGTGGACACGCACAGGTGGGCACGGACAGACGGGCACGCACAGGTGGGCACGCACAGGTGGGCACGGACAGACGGGCACAGACAGGCGCAAACAGAC
>VZTG01008006.1:1688950-1783002 GCA_013397845.1 Melanocharis versteri | reverse complement strand
CACCTCGCCCCTGTCCCGGGACGCGCAGCCCTCGGCAGCAGCGCTGCGGAGCGCGGAGCCGGCCGCCTCGCCGTGCCGGGCTGCGGCGGGGTCTCCGGCAAGGGGAGCCAGGCTGCCGTGTCACATCACAGCGACGGGCGACAGGGCCGCCCCAGCCAGGCAGGGCGAGTTCGTGCCCACCAGGCTGCCGCCACAGCTGTAGCAACTCATGGGGCAACCAAGAGGCCACATCTGTCCTCAGCCCCAGCGTCACCTCTTCTTCACTTTCCACGTGCTTCTTCCCAGCTACGCACTTGTGCAGCACGCGGGGAGCTCGGGAAGAGCCCCAGGAATACTGTCAGGGATGCGGCTGGGCACGCCACTGTACACACGGCCCCTTGCACCTCCCGGGTCAGGGAGAGCTAACAGTGTTCCTTGGACCGTTTCTCCACTGGAGAAATACGATGAGAACACATCCAGATGAGGCATTAATGATATGACAGATAAGGCTGGAAATTCAAAGGTTGTTTCCCATCACGCACTCAAGCTGTTACAACTTGAAGTTATGGATGACTTTTAAGTTCTTTCATCTATCAGTGTCCAAATGGGAACATCTCAAAATACATTATTGCCTATTAATGTTCAGAGAAAAAAAGTTTATTTTATGTTCCCCTGCCCAGGGATAAATGGAGATGGAGATCTCAAACTTCAAACAGCTTGCTCTGTGCCCTTCTTCCCTAGCCAGATTTCTTCTTTCTCCCAAAGATCTTGAAATGGGGGGCAATTTTGCTTGAAAAGAAAGCAATGAAGTTGATACTTCAAGACTGCAGTCTGGGTGGTAGAAGCTGAAACAGCATTATCAGGTAGATCAAGACAAAGGGAAGAACAGAAAAACCTCAAGACAGCTGTTTCAGTGTGCTTGTAAAACTGTAGTTGGGGAAAGACAGGCTTGTAGAGTGCATTCTGAGTAAAGCAGTAGCCTGCCAAAAGGAGGGAGAGTGGCATTTCGGTTGCTGCAGAGATGGAGAAAAAAGGCAAGAAATAGTGTTAGGAAAGTGAATATAAGCTTCCATCTCGCTTTTCAGACAAGAGGCATTGAAGAGTGCTCCTGCACCAGTACAGCTCAAAGAGCACAAAGTGCCACATCCCAGTTCTGTGCTGTGAGCAACACAGTGGCTCATAAAGCATCGGCATGAGCAGGACAGATATGTCTGGGGCTCAGCCCTCTACACATTTGTGTGCTCCTGATACAGGAATAACTTCAATAATGACTTCTCTGGAATGGGGTGGGTTTGTAGGATTATGGCTAAGTAGGATGGAGTATTTCAGAAGGTGTGGAAGGGGTGGCAGTGACACCAGCAGAACTAAGTTTTTTGTACTGACCGATGGTCAGCTCCTTTCATCTCCTATTACTAATGAAAACAGGAGTGACCAAAATTGTCCCATCACAGCCTCTGCTGTGGGTTCTGCATGGAGAGCCACTGCTTTCTTAGAGGGGAGCAGTCTTTTCACAGGTCAAAACCTGGGCAAGAGCTGTGGGAAAGGAGAGGAAGTATTAATGTCATTTTCAGCAGGGCAGTGGCTCTTCCTCTCATCAACAGTTTGGCAGTCAACCGTTATGGAGCTGGGTTTGATTGAGCTCCTTTTTATGTCTGAGAGGAAAAGCTGTAGGTGCAGGAGCCACAATGGAGTGTTTCCTAGGGGCTTTATCGTTCTACTTATTCAAAGACCACCAAAGACTGAAGAACTGAGGTGGTGCCCTGGCTTAGCTCACTGACTTCAGCACTTCTTAATGTGTTGGGCTGCTTGTGTTTGTTGCAAAACCCTTGACTGCTGGGTACTCCAGGATTCAGGAAGATAAAAACTCTTTCTGCCACAAGTTTCGACTTGAATGAAGGAACCAGCATTCCCTGCTCATATTCAATGGGTTTAAATTCGAGAGTAATAGTTTAACATATACAGAGAGAAAGAGATACAGAAATAAAAATACATCTCTTGTCCTGTGACAATTGCAGTCCACCCACTGGTTACCAAACAGTGGGAAGAAAATATATAAAAGATCTTCTGGATGGAGAACCGTGTTGCTGGTTGGCAAATGAAGTGTACAGTAATCAAATCCTCAAAGCCTCCTGCTACAAATACAGGAACATACTCATGCTGCACTAATTTTTCACTAAATACCAGCTTCAAACAACCTTGCTGTAGATGAACAGGTAGGCATTTCAGTAGCAACAACAAAGTTGGTAGAATGCAAATAAAAACAAGATCTCTCCCTCCTTTTTCATCCACTCATAAATTTCTTGTGCAGCCTTCAATGATACTTACTATATACTTTTATTATATTCACAGTTCTTTCTGCAAAACATTGGAAACCTTTTCCTTTTTGTACATAACAATAGTAAGTGTCATCTTTCCATTTAGTGAAATAGCAGTGATATAAAAGCCTTTATATTTCAGAGACAAAAGCAGTAAATCAAAATAACTATAGAGGGAAATTGTTAATATAGGATCAGATTTGGGGCACCTCAGTCAAATAAAGCTGTCAGTGAAAATCCTTCAGTTAAATGCCACGTTGTTCAGCCCGTAATTGTTTGAGACAAAAGAGACTTCTGAGGCCATAGACATTGATGAGTCCTATAGTACCCATCCCCATGGAGGGTTAGAGTTACTGCCTTCCATTTCTTCAAAATCAGCAATCCTTCAGGACTTCCTTCTCCTCTGGAATTAGTTTATCCCTGCCACCCCCAAAAAGCAACTTCTATCAAAAGTCCAGCTATACAAGATGAATGAGCTATTCAAATGAAAAAGCTGATATCCAGATGAAGGTACAAAAGGAGATTTAGAGTAGGTGAGATTTACATCAGAAAGACTGTACATATTTTGATGCATACATACTATTCTAAGTATTATATGTCTGACAAAAAACATTAAATAATGCAAATGATGAGTTTCAAAAGGTCAATAACCAATGTTGAGAGGGTGGGCAGAGGTTTGCTCTGTTCTGAAGTTAGCAGTAGTCAGACAGCAGAAACACGGAGATGAAAAATTATAGTCTTGGAAAATCTGAGTCACTCGTTAAGAACACCAGCATTACTAATTCTTCTTGTATTTTTAGTGGTGTTTTTTAGTATTCTCATTGTGACATGAGGAATTATTTCCATGTCTTTTTTAAGATTGTTAACTTGGTTTTACAGCAGATTTTCAAAGAGACTGATTTTAAATCACATAAAAGTGAAGGACAATTTGCAGTCTCATTTCATTAAACAGTTAAGACTGATAAGGGCTAATTTTGCTTGAGAAATTAATTACACCTCCCGTCTGGAAAATGAAATCAGAAAATTAGGTCAATAATGTGGAAGGCAATCATGAGCATAGTAAAATGGCTGTAATAAAGGATGCACAATAAAGGATGTCACAAATTTGTAGGCTTTTGAAGACTCATATAAATTTAACAAATAAAGCTTGCTTAAAAGTGTTACATGACTGTTTTGTATCCTCAAGCTCCTGGCTTGATAGTGTTAAGACAAAACAGTAAGTTTCTGCCCAAGCTAGGAAATAGATTTTGTAAGAGCACATGCACGGTCGTACTGGTGTGCAGCTCGACCATGTAGGTACCTGAAGCAAATAATGGAAGTCGGAATGTGTCTCCTTAAAGATCTGTCTCGGGATCCTGGGTTTGCTTGATTCTTGAGGAGGGTGGATAAAATACTTGCTGTGTCCTGTCGTATTCAAAATATGCATTTTAAAATACCTTAAGACAATTCACCAAGTTTAAAAAAGTGTGGTTCAGCAGAATGCAGACAACTCAGCCACAGCTTTGTCATTCCGATAACCACCACTCTGACCTTCATGCCTCACCATGAAGCAGTAAAACAGTCAGAAATTGTGGCTTAAGTACTGCCTGAATTGGGATGCTGGCCAATGCAGCTAAAGGAGGAAATTCCTAGGTAGTTAAATATAAATTAATGGTGTTTTGCAACAAGCTCCAGATCAGTTCAGGAGGTTAAAACCACCAACATGCCAGTAAGCATTCACTATCAGAGTGAAATAAAACCAGGAAAGGTCATCAGGAATCATAACGACAAACATGCATCTTTCTGCTGAGATTTCCACCTGCTGATACGTAAAATGGGACTGTTTGCTCTTACTGTAAGTACAGCTGTGAATAATGGTGTTTTATTTTCTAAACATCCCTATCAGCAAGGAAGTTAAATTCTTTGCTTCTTGATAATGAGACACAGCTCCTGGCAAATGAGGTAAGAGATGCTGTAGACAGAACAAAGAGAAATATTCTCAATTTCCCTGGTGAGGTTTGGGGGTGGGAGAGGGGATACAGAGGTTTGCTATAATATGTGGTATTCATATTTGCATTGTAGTTCTTTTGACTAGAAAGAGCAAAGATAGATTTTCTGGTTTAATGTGGTCTCACAAGAAGTCAATTCAGAGGCAGTCCTTTAACCAAGGAATTGATCATCAAATGGCTGATGGTGCTATTGGCAGTACTGTTGATACCAAGCAAACAGATTGTTTCTGAGATACCGGCAGATCTGCAAAGTGATTCCTTGATGGGCAAACCCAAAACTAAACTGCTAAACTGCTGAAACAGCTGAATTTGACTGAGTTACATTGTGACAGTGACATTGCCAACTGTGTTAGCAGAGGAGGAGAGAGCTCCAGTATCGATCATCCATCAAAGACACAGACAAATGGAAAAAAATAACAAAACCCAGAAGTTTCCAGTCTAAGTCAGAATATTTGCAATCTGCCAGGATATTCAATACAACAACCAAAATTGATTCTATACTGCCTTATTCACATTTGGTCAGAGCAATGTTTACATAAGCATAAAAATTAAGATGCTGCATATTGGTCAAATGATTCCCTAATGGATCATGACAACCAATGCTAAATGTTAGAAGTGACTACTGAAACCTTTTATTACATCAGTTTATTGATTTGCATTTATTCCTGCTTTGAGATACACTTTCATTTTAATCACATACTGTTACTCTGAAATTATCTGATTGCTACACATAGTGACTGATTTGTCTGTATCAGAAAGAACTGCAGGACAGTAGTTCCCCTTCCTTCTTCCTCGTTTACAAACCTTGTGTATCTGGTACTTTTCTTGAAGCCTTGTTTTTCTGGTATGATGCTACAAGGCATACATGGGAGGTGATCAGGATCCTTCTGAGTGTGGTTTGATTCTTTTTTATGGGCAGTTTTATGATTTACTTTGTACAAGTACAGCCCTTAGAAATGAGGGAAGAGGAATAGAATAATAGCATTGTGATTATATAGCAGGTGTATCACTGAGGATGTTCTTCCTATAAACCTATGAATTTGAAAGCATTCCCTTCAAGAATTTATAGGAAGCTTCATGTAGCAGTTCTGCACCTATTTATCTGACTAATGGATAGCAGATTAAACATTTTTTAACACATTTTTTAAAGTTACATTTGACATTTCAGAACCAAGGGTTGCCTCCTTTATGATTATAAAGAATATCAGTTTTTTCACTACCATAGACCCGAATTTTTAAAAGGCCAGAGGAGGCACATATTGCCATTGCTGACTGAATCTTGCCTGTTCAGGCTGGGGTAATTTGTAGTAAGTGGGCTTAATCAGGAATGGAAGTACAGTTCTACACTTAAAAATAACTATATATAATTTTCTTTAATTTTAAATATATGGGACAAAATGTTCTCTTTTATGACTCACCTCTTTAGTATTTGGAGACATAAGAACAAATATCCTACAAAATGATACTAAATTAACTCCTTTTAACTTCATGGGATCTCCTTTTCTCTTCTTCCATTCTCCAGAATGGAGACACTGCAAAAACAAACCAGAAGTCTTTCATCAAGTATTCCTTTCAATCAGTCTGCTCAGGTCAAATTAAATAAAATCATTTCCTTCAAATTATCCTAACCTATTATATTTATTTATTCCTCAAGCTATGGTTGATACCCCAAGCTTGTCAATATTTAAGAGTCATTTGGAAACATCCTTAAAAGCATGCTTGAACTTCATCAGTCCTGAAGTGATCAGGCTGTTGGACCAGATGATGGCTTTAGGCCCCTTCCAGCTTCTGTTCCATTCTGTTCTATTCTATTGAAATACTCTATTCTATCCTATTTTAATATATCCTGCTAAGCAGGAAGGTTCATTTTGTTTTCTGGTGGTTTTTCTCCTCTAATTCTCCTCATCATTTTTCATGTTTCAAAGTAAAACTACTTCATTGTTATTCTTAAAGCATAGCATAAAATACAAATCCAAAGTCCATTAAGAAGCAGTAGGAAGATTTCAAGTAACATCATGAAGTTTTGGGCTACAAACAAAGTAAATGCCATCTGGTTAGCAGAAAAAGCAGCCCCAGAATAGCCAATGATTACATTTCAAATGAACAGTTCTCTGCCTGAGCCATGCCACAGCTAGAGATTGCTTCAGATAAATTATAAAAAGTTATCTGAATGTCTTACCATCTAAAAGTGAGATGAAATAAATTTTTATGATATACCCAAGTAGACTAAATGAAACTAGAGTAAGACAACAGCTTAGGCAAGCAAATCTAATTTTAGAAAAATCTTCATGTTTTCACAACATTATTTTTTCCCTAGAATCATACTTATCTTAAAGCAAAGTAGGAACTTTAGACTCAACAACAAACCACAACCAGAAGCAGGAACTCAGCCTCAAGGCTTTCAACTAAGTGAAAGTGTTTGAGTTTCCTGGCAGAAGACAGTTTTTTGATGAAGAAATAAATTCACATTAATGAAAAGAAAGAGCACTCATTTATGATGTGGAGAGGTCTCTCTGTGGAGAGATTTAATTAAGAATGATCTAATTTTTTTATAAGTAATTCTCACAGTGTTGGCTTACCTCAAGTAATATCTGTGTTAAGAAAGCTGGTAAACAAGTTTATACCCTTAATTAGAATATATTAATGTGATAGGCAGCCATATAACCATTCAGCTCTTACTAAATGAATACGATCTGTATAGATATAGCCTGAAGCCAAGCAGAAAAATTACCTATGAAATCTCAGTAAGCCAGTTACTCTTGATAAACAGTAGGATGTGATAAGCACAGAGCTAATGAAAGATAATGATATTTTCAGTAATTGCATTAGTGGAGTTTCACTGGAGAGAAGAGAGAAGAACAAGAAGGTTTTTGGAGAGGAACCAAAGTGTCAAAGCCTGAGAGCTTATTGTGAAGGAAGAGAGCAAAGGGGAATTCACATGCAGTACATGTCAACACACTGATTTTCTTTGGCTTTGTTTTCTGAAGGGCAGAGGGCTGAATTTCTAGGACAAAGGAAGTGTTCAGGTTCAGTAAGGAACCTCTACATGACCAGATTGACTAAGCAAATTTCAGACACAAGGATTTTGTAATCAGTAGGGCCCATGTGCCTTTGAAGGTACAGAGGCAGAGCCAAAACATCTGTGAGTCACAGATCTGCAGCCACACTCTCCAGGTACAGGTGCTTGATGAGAAAGTTTGGCTTCATGTACTCAGAACAAAAAGTGTCCTAAAGGTTCTTAGAGGCCAGCAACACGTGTTTGTACATAGACATGAGTGAGAGCAAGCACAGAAAGAGTGAGTCTGACTTGTGATTTTTGAAGAATCCATAACTGGGTCTTCTTCAGCAGTTTGTGAGTCCGTGAGTAACACTACAGGTTGTAAAAACCATGAGAAGGACCAATATTTTTAATCTCTAATTAGTAACAAAACACTTAATAGGATTTTAACATTCTGATTGCCTGGGGTCATAGCTAGTTAATAGTAAACCAAGAAATTATGCATCAGACTTCTACTTTCTAGCTCGGGAAACTGGACTAGGCAAGGCTGTTTACTTAGTAGAAGTAAAACAGTAAAAAACATTTTCCTTCCAGAAGTAAAATGAAAAAAGATACAAAATTAATCCATAATACTAGCACTGTGTGGCCCTGCATTGGAAACAAGACAGCCATTGAGTAGCCTGATTTGGGTTAGAAAAGTACTGAATGGATGAGCCTGTAAGGCTGCTGGACAAGTACCATTCCTGCTGCAATTTACCTAAGTCATCAACTATCAAGACATTTATAAGAGGACATTTCAACCCATCCTGAGTAACAGCTTTGATTCTTCTACTTTCCTTTTTAACTTTCATTTGCCGGTATGAGATCAGAGTTATTTCCTTCTGACAGTTACTTAGCCCTTAGCATGAAGGGTAAACATTGAGCCCTTACTGCTTTGGGTCCTGGTGCACCTGAGCTGCACTCAAGGAGTAAAAACTGACAGTGAATCTCCATGTTTCGTTTTGAATGGCTCCCAGCTTTTATTTTTCAAGATATCACTCTTTCCTATATTTTTTCTTAGCTTTTACAGCTAATTATGCACTCTCTTCTGAGGCCTTCTGAAGATCTTCCATTATGTCCGATAAAAGCTGACTGACGAAGGAATTATTTTGGAAAATATGTTACTGTTTCCTCACGTCTAGAAAAATTTAGATTGCTCTGCCTTGCTACCGCAGATGACTGAGAGTTTGGAAAAAATGAAATAAGGGTAAGTATAAAGGGGTTGGAATGAAAAATGTGAATTTTGAGGGAATACTGTAAATTAATCAAACCTGGCTAAGCAGAAATTAAGTGGGAGATGAAATTACATTCTACATGAGCATAAATACCAAAAACAAGAAAGAAAATGTTAAGGGTGAAGCCCAAGGAGACAAAACTAATGCTAACTGGACTAGATTGGGCAATGGAAAATATCAGAAGAATGTAGTGAAGATGAGAGGTGGGTGGCTGTGATGTGCTCTGGTCAGGTGCTGATGCAACACTGAACAGGAGAGCCAAACCTGGCAGCCCAGTTCAACCACACAAATTTCATTTCAGTGTTTTTTCAATTTATTTATTTAATTAATTTTTACAGTGGAAGAGGTGGTCTGTTGCTTGGTTGGGTTTTTTTTCATTTTGCTTTTTTTTGCATTCATAAGATTCTTTTCATCTTAAATGCCAGAAAAAAAAAAAAAAGAGAGACAGTGAATCATGGCAGACATGATTTGCATGAGTAGATTTGGTTTTCTTGTGAGAAAAAAAAGGTAACATCTATAGAAAGACATTATGGTTCATAGGGATAACACAGGCCACTGGAGATTTTGGGAAGATACTGGAAAGCTATGAAAGACAAGAAAAGAAATTTCATTGCTTGAAAAGAGAAAATATTTTTACTTAATGTTTCCCACTTTCTGAAAATAAACACTACCAGTTTTTTAAAATCTGCCTCTTAAATAGTAACAGCTACATCCCAAATTAGGAATATAAAATCACCGTTAACAATATTACACTTTTAGACTGATTACAGAACTTCTATATTTTCTAAGAGCATATCAATTGAAAATTGGCTATTTGTTGTTTATTGAGTATATTATGTGAAATACATTTCCTTGGCAGCTCTATTTTTCAGATGTATTGATTGATTGATCAGAATGAAAAATGATGGGGTTTTATTATTACTGAATTATTAAGTCCCAAGTTAATCTGGGACTGAACATCCCATGAAAACATCATACTTTATACAGATCAATGAGTAATAATTCTGTTAAAAATTCCATACTTGAATGAAATAAATACAAATGGAGAACTTGTGGCTGCATGAAACCACTGACTCCTTCATGATACCTTCAATGACCAAAGGCCAGGAAAAGTTACCATTTTCAAATCTCGTGTTTCCATGTTTTACTTTGAAAAAATATTTTTCACAATTTGAAAGTGAGAAAAGAATATCCCTTCAAGGGCAGTACCCACAGTCAATGCCACAGGCAGAGGAGCACATATCATAAGCAATGTACAGTATTAATAAAGAATAGGCCAATGTGACTCAGAGGTTTGTAAGATCACTGAGTACAGTGTCCTTTGTTTGCCAGAACCTACTCTTTGATGAAATTCATCATGATCTGAAATGTTTCATCAGCTGTTTACAGCAAGTATTATTTAATGTTTTGCTAAAGTTTTCTGTCCTTATGTTTGGTGAGACATATTGACAACAGAATAAAATCTGGAGGTAAGTTGCTGAGGCCCTAATTAGTTGTGTAGCAGTTTAGCTATGTTCAGAGTCCCATGTGAATGGAATGCATCGATATCCATGAGTTGTTAATAACTTCATAAGATGTATGTTGTCTTTTTTGGGAGCAGATAAATTGTAGCTGAATCCATGAAGAGAGAAAAGTTTTTCTAACTGAGCCATTAAAAAAAAAAATCAAATAAAACAAACTAACAAAAACCAAACCTTAAAACAACAACAACAGCAAAAACCCTAACAGTAATAGGTTGTGGGACAATCTTCTTTTTAAAAATTCACTAATGACCCAAAACATAATGATCCAAACAAATGGCCCTGCTATTGCCTCATCATCTTGAACAAACAGCAAATTAGTCTGCACTCTCTAAAGAGAGCCCCCAGCTGCACACAGAATTTGTGCCAGGACCACGTGGTGACAATCTTCTGTTGTGCATGGCACAACCCTCTTGTCACAAACTCACACTGTCACACGGCTGAGTCAGGTTTTCAGGTTAACCACTGCAGTTTTAAACATGCTAATAGAAAAAAAGTCTATCAAAAATACTAAGTTCTGTTAAAGAAGTATTTTCCTTAGAATTAGTGGCTTTCTGAGTCAGAGAGAAAATGAGTTACAGATTGGAACAGAGAACATCACCATGCAGCAGCATCACCATTGATTTAGGCTTTGCTAACCAAGCAATTAAGTTATTTACCGTTGCACAATTAAGGCCTGACTAAAACAGAGGAAAATCATGTTACATTTCCCTAGAATGTTTCTGGGGACAAGCTGTACCCAAGAGTCTTGCTGGTGCAGAAGGCAAAAGAGAGAAGCTGTAATTAAAACTTGCTTTATTGAAATACTAGCAATGAAGTCAGCCATGCTACTGAATTTCAGGTGTGGATACAGACAACAAAATGAGGCCTACAGAAATAATTTGGTTTAACAATACAGGCCATCAACAATAATTTTCTAACAGCAGATAATTTAGGCAGTGAATCAGTAATAAAAATATTAAATCTTATTGGTCATATTCATTTAAATGAGGAGTTATGGGCATGTAGAATCTCCATTTCACTTAATTTTTTAAAGAGTAAAAAATTGCTTGACGTATTTCTGTACAGGGTTCAAGAACTTAATCAGCAATCTTCTGGAAAAATCCTACTCCAAGCTAGTGGGTTTGGGCTAATGAGAACAATTCTGTAGCAGAGTATTTTGTTACATTAGTCACAGAATCTGGGGAAAACTGTAATACTAAGAAACAATTTGGGCTTTGTTTTGTAGGAGAGTTCAGGCTCGAATATGAAAAAAAAAAAACCACCGAAAATCACTTATGCCAAGCAATACACCAAAACCTCTTCAGAAAACTGATCTAAAAATAAGGGTAGAAAATATATTACCTGCGTTAGTAAACTGTAAGGGGCATTTCTTCATGAAATATTATACCTAAGTCAGCTCATGTTTGCAATTATGCTGAAATATAGTTAATTAAAGCTCAAATTCATGCTACTACGTATTTTTCCCATGTGTATGATGTTGACAGGAGCATATCTGCATCAGAAATTTAATTTCTGCCTTCTTTTTTCCAGTGGGCCTGAATTTGACTGAGTAATTCACTCAGGAAGGAATTAAAATTCTAACACAGCATTATTTTTTCTACAACCAGACACTGTTACAACTGACATTTATATTTCATGCTCCTTGTTTTCTCATACTTCACACAAAACCTTATCCTTAGAATGCAAGGGCCCTAAGCACTTGGATCGCATTGGGGCTGTTGTGAATCAGACTCAGCAGAGAGCCTGATTGCATTTGGAGAAGAGGGATTCCAACAGGTTTGAGCAGCTGTAGTCTACATCTCACCCTTTCCCCTGAAATTTTGATTAAATGTCACAGAGTGCATTATCACTGCTGTTCTCTATTGACCACAAAATTAACCTCCATGAGGGCTCACAGCTCGGCAGGCTGAGGTTTTGCTGTCTCAACCACTTTATCATGACACAGGAAAACCGAGATCAGGACCCTCCATCAGTAAATGGAAACAGTGCTCACCTGCTGCTCCTGAGCCTTCTGCCAGAGGAACTGCAGGTCATCTGCATCAGACACTTGTCTGGGTTTGTCCTTTCTGCAGGGAAAGAAGTTACATCCCATGCTTTGCCTTGGCCACAGACTAATAAGAGAGCAAACAGTTCCCATGGATCATCTGACTCAGCCATTTTTATTTTGTTCAAATGTCCAGATTGCCTCCTTGTGATCACTTCAGACATAGTCATCAAGACAGCCTCGGAATAAATACTGTACTTCTTACTCAACAAATTCCTTTATTTGACTATTTCTTTGTTACAGTTCAGTACTAGACACACTATCCATCTTTATCTGATTTTTTTTTTCTTAAAAATTTTATCCCCTGGATAATAGTAACATTCGAATGTTAAGGAATGAAAGGATTCCTGATTCTACCTCGATATTCATTTCAATGGATATTAAATGGTTCTCATCATCATCCGCCTGCTGAAGTAATCAGTGTCACCACTGGATCTAGAATGGCTGGTTGAATCTTACAGAAATTAAAATATTGCTTTAAAATAATGTGTGTCTCTTATTGTTTGCCTATCCAAAGCTAAAAATGTTCTTCTTTCTAATGAAATCCACATAATTTCTTGGATGATCAGAGAAATGATACATTAACTTTTCTTAGAATGTAGTTCATTCTGCCATTAACTCTTCTGTCTCTGTAAGTGGTACTTAATTCTGCTAAGAGCTGATGAGAAGTTTGTCTTCTGTGAAAGTATTTCTGACCAGGTAATTTTTTTTTTTTTTTTAATGGAGATAATAAAATCCTTAATAACAGCCTCAAGGAAGCCTCTTTTCCCATTAAGGTTCTTCAGAGTCCGAAAGAATACACAGCTGCTGAGACATCATCTTCAAACTGCCTGTATTGTGGTGTGGATTTCTTGTTTCTGTGGCAATCACTTATAGATTCCTAATTTATTAATGTAGTTCTTCGAGGAGGAAATAATCCAAACTGACTACTCACTATATACCCGAAAACTGTGCACCACAAAATTCTGAAAGATTAGGCATGAGCTCAATCTCACTTTACAATACCTGAGCAGAATCTCCAATTCTCCATCAGCAGCACAGCACCAAGCAAAAGACACAAAATCTCCAAAGGAGTCTTACCAGAAAAATTGGAAGTAGTTTCATTTTCAAAAGGGATAAAGTAAACCAAGGACCTGGCTTTCACCATAGTTGATAGCAATAAAGCAGTGAAATCATTGAAACACTTGGAAAAAAAGCTAGTAATTTGCCAACCCCATTCTGGGGGGAAAAATCCTATCTATTTATCAGAACAGAGTTTGCAATATGTGCCCCCATTATCCCTACTCCCAGTTCTGGGAAGTCAAATTGCAATACATTGCATGGGATCTCACTGAGCTGAAGAGCACAGGAGAGGTCACTGGTGGGAAGATTTTGTCAGCCAACAAAAATTACAGCTTTCAGATTCCAGCCCAACCTGTTTGGAGCCAGTGTTGCTTTACAGGTTTCGTAAAGCAGAGCCCTTGTACGAGCTGAGATTTCCTGCCACAACTGGAAACAGATTATGCATTACAACATCAGCATCTTGGTTGATAATTAATCTTTGCAATGAGCACCTGTTTTGACCTTGTTAACAATATAGAGAAAAATCTGATAAAAGAAAAGGTATTGAGACTGCACTTAGTTTTGGGGTTTATTTTTTTCCACCAAAAAGTGCACACCATTTTCAAGCAGATATTAGAAATATCAACTTTAAACACAGCAGAAGACTCATCTTTACAGACGCAGCGGCACTGTCAAATATTGGCAAGATTCATATAAAACAAGATGATGGGTAAAGTTGAGAAATAATATTCTGGTCTTGGAGCCTGTATTACTCTGGGAGATCAATGATGCATGTCAAGAATTCTTATGCTTTGTTAAAGGGCTGGGAGAGAGAAATTGTGAAGGTGCCAAAACTGTTGATAAGGAAATAGGGAAAAGAGCTGGCCTACAATAATCACCACTCACCTGCCAGAAGACAAAACAGTATATTCCTTCGCCAAACAGATCATCCTGCCTTTCCCAAAGGATTTGCGAGAACAGCTTTAGGATATTGTTCCCCTGTGATGTGTTCTGTTGAAATATATTTTAAAAAATATTTATATGAAGTGATAAGCCTGACAAAGTAAAGAAAATCATTGCCAAAGAAAAGATAAGAGGGAGTGAAGGACATGTGGACATATTAATAGGACAAGAGGGATGTGGGTGGTGTTTAACTGAAGAGTAATAGAGATTGGGAAGGTTACAGAATTTTGGGGAGGGGAGGACATGGGGGGCAGTAAAGAAGAGCCTTACTCCAGCTTCACTCTTCCCTATGTTCCAATGTTGAATAGGAAGGAATGTATGCAAGTCTAAAAGAAGTTTTATATCTGTATTTACCTGACAGACATCAAGCAAACAGTTAATGTTCTTTTGGGAAGCAAGAGAAACAGACATTTATTTTTAAAAAGACACATGTTTTTATGATTGTGAAACAGCAAAAAGGGTCCACATGAAGTACTTTCAACTTTTTCTTTATTCCTAGATTTTGGCTGCAGAATAACACAAAAGAAAACGAACAAAAAATGTATAAATTGTTTAGATAAAGAATATTATCTTCCATTGTAGTCAATTCATGGACAGCCCTGCATTTGGACACATGTGGATGTGGCTGCCATTGGACACCAGAAGACACGTTCACCTGTCTCGTCACATAAGCAGAGCTGGCTGAATTACCAGCAATGCCAGCTTTGCAGACAGATTTAATCAAATCCGTGGCTTTAGCTGCTGTCCCTGGGAACATTCTGACACTCATTTGAGGCACAGACTGAAAGTCAAGACTCATGGAAACCAAAGACAGAACTCCCATTGACTTCAGCAGGATTGCACTCAGGCAAATAAATGAATGGCTGTTCACTCACAGGCAAAACACAGACCAGTCTGTACGTCTGTCACTACAGCAGAGCCATGGGAGGAATAATGCTGGCAAGATGTAGGCCTAAATTTAGTGCAGCTAAGAAAACCTTCATTAAAAAGTGAGGAAAAATGGAGAAATTATTGTGGAATTATTCTCATGGTAACTGAAGTATATAAGTACATAGGAAAAAAAAAGAAGATCGAAGATAAATTGAGTCTGTACAGTCACAGTACTGAAAACATATCCTGACTTATGTCCAGGAGCTGTTTGTCCTGGAACCACGGTCAGGAATCCACTGTTGCTGTAAAAATTAGAGTATCACTACAGTGTATTCAAGGTGTTAAACAATACTTATAATCAAGTAAGGATGCATAATACTAAGCATAAACAGTTTCATTTTATTTGATTTTAAAGGAGAGTTTTTTTCCATTACTCACTTGAGCAACATCCTTTGCAGACGATAGCAGCTTGGCGACACTTGACTCTTGCAACAGGACAATCTGTAAGTTTAAGAATGTTGCACAAAAGTGGTTTTCTTTCTTTTCCTTGTTTTGTTTTTTTTTTTCTTAAGAAATAACTGGGAAATGAGGGAAGTGAGTAAAATTTTTAACATTAGCAGATTGTTTGCTTTTGTGTAAACAGCCTTGGGGGATTAGACGAGATGCAGTATTCAAACAAGCAGATTCGGTTTCATAATGAATGAGCTTTTAAATTATTCTGACATATTCAATCACACAAACAAGTTTTCCCCAATTCAGAAAAACTTCTCCAAGTTTTTTCAATTTGTTTTCCTTACATCAGCACATAACCTTACTCTTCTCCTCAGATAACTCACTTGCTTTTGTCCTGAGCCTCGTGATCTCATTTTTATTTACAACAGCCAATCCTATCCTTATGATTTAGAGATTTATAAACTTTTCATGGTAATCTTGATAATGTATTTGTGATGTATTGAATCCAGTCCTAATGAAGGTTTGTTTTAAAGAAATGTAAACAAGAGGGACTTGTTCTCATCTAATGCAATTTGGCAGCAGAATCTCCTACAGAGAGGAAATGAGCTGTCCCATGGGTTAGCGTCCTCATCTGAAACTCAGAAATTCCTGATTTAGTTCTCTGTTCTGCTGTAGACTTCCTGAATGACCTTAAATAAATTTCTCTCTACTTCTGATCCCCTTGTGTAAAACGAAATAATAATAATAATAATACCTGTTTCCTGGTTAATAGATGAAGGAAAATTAAACACAGCTGAAAGGCACTCAATGTCTGTCAGCCCATTTTGTGTGTTTGCTCCATAATGGAAATCCTATCCTGAGAGACACATATTTTGTTCCATTCTAGACTTTGGTCCATATCCATGTATGATGAGTTTCTTGGGATGTTTTTAACATTCCTAATCCCAGCTTCAAAGTCTGTATCTGTTAGATCTGTTAGCCATGTACTAAAGCCTGTACATACAGTACCTGCCAATGGAGTTCACAATCACAGTGGAAAGTGATGACTCAGACCAATGGTCAATATTCCAACCATAGAATACTAGGCTGGAAGGGATTTTAAGGATCATCTGGTCCAACCTTTCTTTACAAAAACACAGTGTAGACAAGATGGCCCAGCACCCTGTCCTGTTAAATCTTAAACTATCTAAATTTAATTAAAAGTCCTAGGTAATTATTTATATTGCTTGCCCTTTAAGCTGTTACCTAGTTTAGATAACAGGTAGTAAGACAAAGTAGGAAGATAGAAATTTATACTGTTTCCTGTTACGTGCACTGAGAAAAAAAATCTATTCACAAGAGAAGAGTTATGATAGAATAGTCAAATTATTCTCTTGACATTTTGTGACAAATAATATTGGTCCAGTTAAAGAAAAGACACTGGAAATATATTGGAAAAAATATCATATATTTATTCCCACTGTATCATGTTTGGCCTCCTAGTCAGGATTTCACTTTTGTCTAACAGTGAAAATAGGAAATAAAACAGAGACTGAGTGACTTCATTGAGTTACAGTAGCATAACTGTAGGGAAAATATAAATAAACTAATTGTGTAATTTACTTTGGGGATAGAAAGTTTAGGAAGTAGGACTGAGGAAATTGTAACTAAGGAAGAGGTGATAAATTGGTATTATTACATTGCCTTGCCAGTGTATACTAATCCTAATTTTACCACCTGTAGAGCAAGGAGCTCAGCCCAATCCTTGCTCTCTTTTGTAAAAAGAACAGTAAAGGTGTAGGTTGAACTAATGCTAATGAAGATTATTGGCAACTGATGACCAGAGAGCAATAATCAAATGGAGGCCATTATGCTGCACTCATATCCCAGCTCTTGTTGGCATTGTCATTACAATACCAGTTTACTGAGAGGAGGGGGGAAATGCCACTTCACCAAAGAACTGACCCAACTTATTCCCAATCATTTCTTTTCCTTGATTCTCCTTACATAGTGATATCTCATCTACAAAGAGTTAGAGAAAGTAGTATGTATAGTACATGTAAAGTGAGGTAATGTGACATTTGGTGATCCAGGCTTTCTTCTTCTTTTCTTTTTTTATACCTGGATTTAGAGGCAACAATAACAGTAAAACTTGGAGAAATATTATTTACTCAAGCCCTTAAGACAACTTTTTCTCTGTAATAAATAGCTCACAATATAAAGCTTAAGTGGGCTGCTTTGCAAGCAGTTTTGTAGGAGAACAAGTTGTAGTTCCCTTTCGCCACACCTCCACTGTAAATGTCACAGCACCACTTTGTAGCAAAACTATGGGAATGGGAAGGCAGATGGACAGTGGATAATGCTGCATCAGGACCTCTTATCTTACAGACCAAGTGTACACACAACCAGTTAGAGCTGTGAAACCAAGGCTTGCCAGAGTTTAGCTCTGCACCCAGATTAGCAAAGCCATCAGCACAGGCAGTGCAGTGCCCATGGTCTGGGGGCACATCAGACACAAGCAGTACCTGCAAACATTTCTGTTTGATCCTCAAACCAGCACCACAAACACACCTGCTTAGAGAAATTTCATTTCCCTGCAGTATAAGATTCTTTTGGCTGACTAGTTTCTCTTTCTTTTTTCATTTACAAAAGCTTTCCCAGAAAGTGCGGCTACTCACTTATTCACTATTTTCCACAGAACCCGGTTTTGTTTTCTTTCGGTGGCATTCCAAGCCCTGCTTGCTGTTAAGAGAACTTCAATGTGATCCGACACTCTGAACTCAGAGACGGACATAAGTAGGTCTGACAGGAACACTTCCAAAGTGTAATTGAGACTGCTAAGTTTTTTAGTTTAGCTTTTTCAAAGATATGCAGCATCTAGTAAAAAAAAAAAAAGAAAAAAGAAGGCTAATTTACCAGAAGTGACCCCTGGATTGACCCTAATTACATATCTAGCCTACCTAAAACATCACCTTCTAACTTTACTCCACAATCTTTACCATATTCTTCATATGAGCTACTCTTAGCAGGTATGTTTCACCTAATCAAAGCTGTATTTACTGGATGACTGCTTTAACATTGTTCCTGTGACTACAATGCAAAATAACAGTAGTTGTATGTGTTTAATTTGATGGTCAACGTATCAAATGACAGCTTGAAATAACAGAGTGCTTAAAGAGGGGAAAGAAGTGCCTTCATAACCGCACCTATGTGAGCTATTTCCATTTCCCCAGTGCCACAGCAGATAAAGAAAATTATAGTTATTTAATTTGTGCTTGGACACACACGAATGGATTTTTTTTAATTCTTATTTTCCATCTGAGAGTCAAACATTACTGACGTAGATGCAGCAGAAACCACAACCTTTGCTTGGCTCTACAGGAGAGGCAACATGGGTTTTCAATCACACCTCGGACTCTTTCCTGCAGCAAGATACAGGCAAAGCTCTTGTTCACCTCTCTAAACCCTGTTTGTGTTGGATAGTTTCTAACAGCATTATTTCCATTTCTATTCTGTACTATATTATTGTAAGACAAACATGAAAAATTATTTGCCTGTATTTCACTCTGTCTCCTTTTCCATTGTACATTCACTAGAGATGTAGTTGATCTGGAGATCCCAGTTGAAGATTTTGAAGCTCACACTGTCTGGAAATTGTAATTCTGATGATGACTTAAAATATGAAGCCCTGGTCCAGGAAAACCACTGATTTTTGACAAGTTTAGAACCTGTCATAATGCCCTGACCTAAACCAGCTGCTCACATTATGTAGTGACAACAAAATCCTGAAACAGAACGTGTGCATCACCTACAGCTCGATTTCTACACCCAGTCAAAGGAAACCATGAATTCCCAAATAATATCAACTTTAAAGAGATTCCAATATTAATTCAGTTTGAATTCAAGTTTGTCAGAAAGAAAGAAATACATCTAAAACAGCAAACTACCCTGTCTTCTCTATCCTGGTTGTTTCTCTGAGCCTGCTTTGATTTTGATCTCATTTCACATTGATTTTAAGGTTCAAATAAAGGGATAATCCTACTGAGTTCCTCTGCAGCTGATGTTAAACAGAAAACATGCAAATAATTTATTTTTTTGTTTGTGTGTTTTTGTTTTTGTTCAGTAGCCAACAGGGAAAAAAAAAACAACAACAACCAAAAAGAACAAGTTAGCGGTTATTGTTTTGGGTCTGTCCCAAACTGAAATGTTTCCACATACTCAGCCAATAAAGACAGATCATTTGAGATTAAACAAAACATATCATTCAAAGATAAATAAATCAGACATACTTAGTAATACCAGCCAGCCAGAGTCAGAAAGCATTAAGAAAAAAAACCTTCACGTGCCTGCCTCCGCGTACCAGAGGTGGTGATCCTGTGGCTCGCGGATCGCAGAAGACCCGCGGGCAGTCAGGGACCATTCCTGTGCCAGGCCTGGCTACGTAAAGCAGCAGGGTTGGGTTTTGTGGGAACGTGCTGGCTGTGTCCTCTGAAGCCTTCTCTAGAAGAAAGGAGCCAGCTGTGGCCAAGCCTCTTTGCCTGGATCGGTGACAAGTGACATGTTCAGCCTCAGGGAGCTGTTGTCACCTCCTGCCTATGACCTTCTTTCAGAGTTTCCTCTTCTCAGCTTTCGACTTACAGCGTTTTGCTCCTTGATCGTGTGAAATAAGGAACAACACTCATAAGTTTAACCTTTTTCTGTTGGAAAATCATCCAAAATATGGGTTACTTGAGCATTGACACTGCCCTGCACACTCCAAGAAGAAATGTCACTCTTTGTCACTACTGCTTTGGGTAGACCAAAGCTGTAGATTGGGACATCATGGGAGCAAACTCTGGTTAACATACTTTCTAGGACATATTCTTCATCTTGTATTGCCTAAAGTAGTATACTTTCAGAAGTAAATTGTTCACCTAAAAACAGTAGGTCAAAGGTATTAAAGAAAAATTCACATATGTCTTAAATTCCTTTGGGGTTTAGTGTAGACCAATGTGACAGTCCAGATTTCCTCAGAAGTTATTTAATTTTCTAAATAATTTCATGGTTTTGCTTTTTTTGAAAAAAAATTTGGATGTTCATGTTGTAACTCCTCCTGAAAAAATAAACAATATTTAAGCTTTAGGATAACTATGAGATTGATCCTCTTCCTATGCAGCCTTTTCTTGAAAAGCCTTGCATTTTAACATATAAATTAATTACCAAATACACAAAATGTAATACACTTAGTAAGACCAGTAATGGAACCACCATCCATATGAAGGGTATATGTGTGAGCCACCAAAAAAAGATAAAGGTAAGTACATCTGTTTTTTCAGCATGATAAAGGACACCATTCTTTACTGGTCACTTCTTTTAAAAGTACTTTTGACAGCCAAGTTTTGTCAAACTTGAATTTAATAAAAAGAGAGGGTATTGCATTTTCAAAGCTCACTTAATTCTTGAAGTGAAATGCAGATGTTTAACTCACCGCAAACATCAATATTTTGTTTATTTAACAAAGAGGTTGAGGAATTCCTGTGCCTCTTCTGGAGCCACGTTGTACACTGCTTGCTGAGACTGCTCGTGCTCCTGTCACACCCTCCTGGTTTGTAAATCTGGGTCAACGCTGGCTGCACTGCAGTAATTGCAAGGAGGACTGGGAAGTTGCAGGCCTGTGAACAAAAGAAGGTGTGCCTTCACAGCTGTAGGTAGCAGCTGCCTAATAAAAGCCCAGCAGGGATATGAAGGAAAGAACCTGAATTTCTGCAAAAAGTCAAACAGAATTCATTTGCTTTCCCCCCCTCAGGAATGAAATTCAGTGGCAATTCAGAGTTGTATAATTAGAATTACCTAATATCAGGGTAAGTTGAAAGTCACAAAGAAAAGATTAAGGTTTTTAAAAGCAGTCAAATTTTCCATTACATTTTGGTGGTTGAAGTCTTTTTGACCCTTTTCTCCTATAGCTCTTCTCTTAAAAACTTATGTAGGAAACAGCAAGTTCTACTCACCCTGCTTCCTTTGGACAAACTGCTTCTGTTCAGAAGACAAAAATATGTGAATTGCATATCATGAAATGGCTGACTTCAGCCCGGAACCTTGAGCTACCAAAAATAAATACTAAGTCAAAGGAAAATATTAGTGGGACTTTCACCATTTAAAAGAAGTGATGACCCCTGATCAGGACAGCCTTCAACTACCCAAAGTATTTCTGTAGTGAGGTACCACACTAGTGGAATACCAGGGCATTTGTCCTGCTGAAATATATGAAAAACCTTAATAAGGTGATAATGCCACTTCACAAGTGTGAGGATCAGTCACCAGGATTGTGCCCCTAATTCATATTCACCCTACAAAGCAGTAACCTCACACAGCCACACCAGCAAGTGAATGCACTCTGGAACACTACAAGCTTTTGTGTTGGCTTTGCACATAATGGAAATGTTGCTTAAGAGTTGTTGAGCAATCTCCTGTAAGGAAATTTGTAATTATGAGAAACCTTTTCCTAAGGGATTTTCTGTTTTGAAAGATGTTATGCGCTATGATTTGTGAGGTGTTTGAACTTGAAAATCTTTGGGGCTGGGAGTAAATGCTCCTTGTTTGAGAGCTTGGTTATTTGGGGGTTTGTTGTTTGGGAATTTTTCTTCTCTGTAAACCCAATAAACAGTTAATTCCCCGTTTCCCCCCCAAACTCTCTTTGTAGCTTCTGTTTTGTTATCACCTCGCTGACTGCACTGATAATCCAAACCCAGCATAAGGTGCACATTAGTACATTGCACAATTTCAGGCCGTTTTGGCATGCCACCAGACAGCAGCTGATTCAGACACAAACGCAGTCACTGGGAACCTTTTCCTTGACCTCACAGGGCTTCAGGAAGGCCTGAGAAGATCAACTCATTAATCTAGTCATTTCTGTTGTGAATGTCACCAGGAAAGTTGAGCACACAGATACACCCTACAAACACAGGTTACACACTAGAAATCATGACATGTTCACTGTTAAAGGGTAAGGAAATTTTCCTCTTTTTTGTTGTCTCTCCAGTTCCTTTTGTTTTGGGAAGCTAATTCTTTATTGGGGGCTCTGGTTGGGTATTTGTCGCTGTAGGGTGAAGTCCCATCTGGGAATTGTCCAACATGAAAACATTTAAACAAAAGATATTTCTTCTTGGTCTTCTGAGTGTTCTCAATATGGTTCATTCTCTGCTTTGTTTTCTTACATTAATAAAAAAACTGCAGAGTATTTTTTACTTCTCAAATTGTTTTAATTACTTCCTTTCCAATAGGAAATAGAATCCATAGCATCTTTCCCTTCCGATAACACAGCAGAGTTCATAAAACTGTAAATAAACTGTCTCTTGTCTGCTTGGTAGAAAAATATATTGGATTGCTGCCATCTTTTGGTTACGCTCTAAGATAACTGCTGTCAATTAGATGTTGTTTTTCTAAACCAAACACAAGAATAAAGTATTCTAAAGACATTTATGACTTCATGGTAAGAAAGTGAATTCTCTAGATAAATACAAATCCAGGAACATTTTCTCTGTCGTCACTAAAGTTTCAGAAGCAACTTTAGTGTATTTGTACAAGGATCTATGGGAAAGCCTGCTTGAGGCAGCAGAATTTCAGGATGCTTGAAAGCAGTACATTTCAGATTTTTGTCTAACTACAGACTAATCATTAGATAACATGTGATCCTTAGTTTTTGAATTCCATTTTTTGCTTTGAGAAGTTATTTTATATTTCACCACTGCCATGAATATACATAGGCGTATTTTCTGGAGTCTTTACGAGTTTTTCCTTATAATGTTTGGGATTTAATATGCCCTCACAGACCTGAATTATCAGAAGTATTGGATGATGACTTCTCTGATCCATCCAAATTAAATGGCAACACCTGGGCGTAGTTAGAGACTAGCGAGAAAGCCATGCTCCCCATTGGTTTTGCCTTTACGTCAGCTGATGAGCAGTGACTAAAACTGCAGACTTCCATCACTGCTCCAGCTTTCTCAGACTGTAAATACACTCACAGCTGTTTCATTTAGGAGACCAGAACACAGTGAATGCAAGGAATACAGTTGACAAACAATTTAGCAGCTGAATTTCAAGCAAGCTGAATAGCTCACAAATTATCATGCCAGCTGGAATGTTTCAGAAAGTGTTCAGGAAGACGTACGCAAACTAATTCTCTTAATTTCAGTGAGAAATCAAGATGAGTGCCTCCTACTTCTTGGCAGTTGCTTGATAAACAGCAGCACAGATTAAAAAAAAAAATTGCAATGAAGCTGTGGTCTCTTGAGATTGTGCGTAATTCCTCCAGTCCACACTATCTGCAGCTGGAATTCCACAATATAGAGATAGAACATATTTGTCATGCTCAAGGTGTGGAATATTTCCTACTTAGCCTTTAGTAATATACATAGTCCACCATGCACCCAGCAGACAGCGTTGATTAACCCAGAAGGATGCGTGTGGTACCTGTATCCCAGCTGAGATAGTAAAGACCCCAGATAGATGTAGGCACATGTGGCCATCTGATACACCTTTTGCACCTAAAATCAGCAGGACAAGTAAGTTAACGCTATTCAGTGCATAAAACCATTTATATCATGGAGCAGTTCAAAAGAACTGATCAATGCTAAAAGTATTTCCAAACTACCTTTTTAGTGTGCCTGGAAAATGATGGATTTAGTTTTATCACTGTTATCAAATATTTATATTAAGTTAGTGCCCACAGGTACTAATCTAATTAGTGGTACAGATGCTTGTGTTTGGTAGTGCAGAAACACAGGTTACCTATATCCTATACCCTGCCAGGCTTACAGTCCATTTGATCAGGATATTTTTATTTCATTCATTAAGCTATAACATTTATATTAACTAAATCTTTATGTCACTGATGGGCAACCTGTTGCACACAGGTCAGAAATGACAAACAGTGCTACAGTCAGTGATACACAAGCACAAATAAAATGGCAATAGCTATGGAAAAGCTTCTGAATGCCAAAAGGAGCAAAGGTACAGAAAATGACCTGGAGGAATTAGGGTAAGAGGCAGAGGAATATTTTGCACAGACATAAAAAGTCTTTTCCATCTCCAATTAATTCTCTTATATCTATCAAGGAGCTTTCCCAAAACTGACATTTAATTTCTAGGCTCAGAAATTATGTTTCTTCCTAGGTAATGACTTTCTCTAGTAATAAATTTAATAGTAATAAAATTAAACCCAGCAAAAGATCTTTAAATATCCCAAAAAGTTAGTAGGAAGCAGTCTTTCATATATGGCTCTAGATAGAAAGCAGTGCTCTGTCCCAACCTGTGTGGAGGTACAGAACTCACTCAAAGAAAAGTGTTGCACAGAAAATGCCAACGTGTCCTTAGGAAGACACAGACTGGAAATATTTGCAATATATATTACAGTCCTATCATGTGTTACTTGTAGTTATTTCAGTGTATATGAACTGATGTATTTAAAATACATAATCTACCTGACCCCTCTGGTTTCTCCACAAGGCATACAGGCAATATGCCCCAGCCAGACCAAGGTGGCAGCTGATGACATGCAAGCAGGAGAGAACTCCAGATCCAGATGTTCATGCCCAGCAGCAACACCAGCTGTTTAGAAAATAACATCTTTGCCCCTTTGAACTGGACAAAATACGTTGTACCATTATCAAGAACATGAAATAAACATATTTGCAGTGGAGTTTTCAGTGTCACTTCTCAGGGTATAATTGTGATTTATATAGTTGAAAAAAGTTCTACCAGTGGAAGAACAGAATTTTGGCATGGCAGCTCATGATGCTACAAAGAAAAAACAGTCCACACTCACTGTCAAATGCAAAATGTTACTGCATCGCATTGAAAAAGCAGAAAGCAGACTTGCTACTAATTTCAAACTTAAAGGAGGAGTTGAATTTATCTCAATGTGGTATGAAGGCTTTGATGATTTTCCTCTTTAATTTCAAGGTTCCAAGAAATACTTCTATGAATTTTCATATGATAGAAAAGAAGCCTTTTGATATCAAAGTGGCACTTAATTTGAAGTGTCATCTAATTTAAAGCATTACTCAGCCAGCACCACAGAGATTACATTTGCTTTAATATAAGAGCGTGTGAATTTACCAGATTGTGTTGTGGGTTTCCTCGCAGTGCACACCCACAAGGCTCACTGGCCACAGCTGGTGCAATGGACTATGCCTTCAGCACAGAAATAAGTTGGAAGTGTGTTGAATACTAGAAATTAAATGGTTTATAATATAATTTTCACTGCTTTAGACTATTTAAGTATTGCCTACAACTTCATAGGTCTGTAATCAGTCGCCGAGCCAGTAAAACAGAGTGGCTTTGTGGCATGTCAGCAAACAGGGCAGGCTTAGCCACTGTTTTGAGTAATCACAGCTGACATTGATGGCCTTACTGTGAGGGAAAGCCACACAGACCCACAGATGCAGGAAATGCTGAACACAGCTTAGGATAAAATGGGGAAAACTGGAGAGCAATGTGCAGCTCCCAAATCTTTAATGTGGGCTACAGCCTGATTTGAAGTAATGGCTGCATTCTTCTCCCTTTCTCACAGACCCCAGACTGAGTTCAGGAAAAACATGGTTTAGGGCAGATTAATTTTGTCATAATTGTGTTAACCACCTGTTACCCCTGCTGGCAGGACTCGTCAGTTTTCCAGATCTCAGTCGTACAAAAGGACTGACTGGGACTCCCAAGCATATCCCAGATCAATACAAAACAGACAAAAGCAAAGAGCAGCATACAAATACACAACATTTTCCTTCTCAATATCTCCCATATTCATGTCACCTAGACCTCGTAAAGCTCCAGACACGCAGGCACTATTGCATGTGACAGTGCTTTTTGGTCTACTGCTACTCTGAGCTTTGCTGGTCTAATATTATCTGTTTAGGTGGCATGTAAGCACTAGGTCAGCTCCTTCCCAATCTACTTTTCTCCCTCTGCATCTAGAATTCACAGGTTCCCCTGAAGATTTTGGCTTGTTTGTCCACATTTATAACAGAGCAAATACAAGTGTCCATCAGTTATATGTATTTTAGATGAGATTTTCTCTTGCAAAGGGGATTTGAACCTGTTTAGTTTGAGTTTCCTGGTAGAAATTCTCTACTTAGAGAAAGGAAGTCCAAAGTAAGCACAAGGTTTGACTCTTTGTAGATTGGGAAACTGGAGACTGTTTCTTTCAGTTGTACTCTTTCCCACTGACATGATACATAGAAGAAGCAGCTTCTGAATCTAACCCAACCTGCAACAGCTGCAGAGCAAAACTGCTCCTGATGGTCAGTGGCCCAAAATTAAAAGGAAAATGGAAATTACTCTACCTGTGTCCCTCAGAGTACTTAGGCTTTGTGGAAACTTTTCCCTATATGAAATGTGTCCTGAGAGTAAACCACAAGCCGTGCTATGAAATCACAGTGATATACAATGGTCTAGGAACAAAAAATTTTCCAGGGAAGAAAAGCATTACACAAACTTCAGAGTTCTTTCTGACCACAAGCGAAACCCCACATTTTTCCTGGTGACTGCAGTGTTATGCATCTGTAGTTACAGAAAAGTGTAAGAAACAACTGTCGAATGTGGCTGACATTGAAGCAAATGCCTCCAAATACAGGGGGTGGGAGGGAGGAGAGCAGAGGAACATCAAAACATCTGTAACTGTTGAAGGTACCAAAAAAACCCAGTTCTGTAAAATACCCCAGAAATATGTCAGGTCTCAGTAATAGGAAAATGACAGAAAATGGGGCCTGGGAGGACCACAAGCAGCAGTCTCGACCTTTACTCTGTGTGCCAGCTCCGTAGTGACTCATAGCACAACCAGCTGCTTCCTAAAGATGTCCCGGTCATGGCCTAGAATTAGCAATTTCTGAGCTTGCTAATTCTAATATATTTTAAGCTGATTTATTGAGCCATAGAAAAACCAAAATTACATTCTATCTCCACCAAGCAGTTCTCTCTTTTTTTTCAAACCTCTGTCTTTTAAAAGATGAAGGCCTTCCAACCTCTGGAAACAAGTTATATCAGAAAAAAGAAAGATGCCCCATGACTCCTAGTGAGCACAGCATGCAGCCCTTTCACAAAGTTGTTCCTTGCATCAGCTGAAGTGAACACAAGGTTTTTAACATATTAATATTAGCAAACTATACTGAAAAACTCAAAATATCGCAGAGAACACCACAGTTTCTAAAGGGCGCCATTAATACGGCATTATAAGAGTACAAAAAAAAGGAAGAAAATTAAGAAATACAACTGCAAAACAAACAACAAAGAAATATGGAAGAAAATTACTGTCAGAGGATGAAGCATTTTGTATTTGTTCCCACTTGCTTCTGAGCAAGTCAAGGTCTTCTGTGCTCCCTTGCAGTGGTGCCTACAGAACTGTGATGCATTTGCCAGAGTCAGGCTCTGTGGAGCTGTTCAATGTCTTGGGTGGGAGCACAGCACTGCAGAAGGCAGAGGGGGATCAGGGGCCTGACCCAGCATCCTGCACTCCAGCAGTCCAGGGCTCTGGGCAATCCCAGGCTAAGCTTCATCTCACACCAAACGCTGCAGTAACCTCTGGAGAGAACACGGGTGCTCAGAAACACCATGGTTTTGTCATTACTGCAAGGGATTATCCCACGTCTTCCAAAAGCACGTGTGAGGCTACTGCTGTCTCTCAGCACTGTGCAGCAGACCTTGCTGGTAATGCACCGTGAAAGGGAACAGCTCTGAAAACAGAACATTGCACAACAATATTCCACTTCTGTGGTACTGATCGGGTGCCAATTATGTATCATTAATATTGTGTTTGGATAGCAAATCAGGCAGACGCAGCTAAAATAACACAGCTTGTTTTACTAAGTCTTTGTGTAAATAAAACTATTGTACTGTTCATATTCCATACTCATTGCCTTTCCCTATGGGCCTGATTCTGCTTTTCCTCTACTTAGTAAAAACCAATTCCGTAAGTTTTTCATTCGTTTCACAATGTATATTTCACAACATACAATAGTCACAAATTTGACCTTTCTCCAGCCATTTTCTGCAAAAGGTCTCTCATCATTCTCTGCAAGATACAACCATTTGTTCATCACTTTCCTTGAAGGCTGAATAAAAAAGTCAGAGATCATATGTCATTTACTTCTGGATATACAAAATCCTTCCCCAGCTCCTAAAAGCAATGCCATGACACGCCAGGGATCCAGAAGGACTAGTGGTGCTGGTGTCTGTCAAGGTGCAAATGGAGTCCAATGTCGGTGCAAGATGAAGATACATGATATCCCAACCAATCTGTAACTGAGCAATTCGACATCAATGGAAAACAAAATCTAAATAAATTTAAATTACAAAGCCACTCACTAGTTACTATTATCAAACCAAGAACTTTCTCACACATTGCTAAAAAATCAACAGGCATGGATATCTAATGTCTGTACTGACCATTTACCCCAAATCTGGACTAAGTAATGAGCATAGCTGGCTTTTTGGAGGGGCTACCTGCAGGATCAGCCAACCAGCATAGCAACTATCGTTTGACCATGGAACCTGCCTGTGCAGATATCAATAAGTAGTCTCTACAGACAGTTAAGAAAGTGTGCATTATTCTTGCAGAATTCCAAATGGGAACAAGGAGCACAGTGTAAAGAAACCTAATATCAACTGACTCCAATCACACAGTTTGCACACTCAACAACCGTGAAGAACTGGCGACTACAAATATTTCAAAAATATGTGTTAAACAGACATAGGAGAAATAAACAAACATTGAAGAAACAGTTTGCCTTTGTCTCACAGCATACAGAGCGTTGCTGAATGTGTCCCCACCACAGAGCATTACTGAACATGTCCCCACCTGGTGATTTGGTAACTATTGTGGCAAGAGGGGATTAACTTCTCCCTGCATGGGCACTGCTTTCCAAAGGGAGAGTGTGCTTTAAAGAGTTTAATGATGGAAATGCTGGAGACTGACCACAAAGCACACAGTAAAATCCTTCAGCACAAGCATAAACTCAAAATTGTGAACCAAGTGACCACTCTAGGGAGTGAATGGGACTTGGCAAGAGTAATATTTATAGCTGTGATATAAAATTAGACCCCAGGCAGGCTCTGCTTTGTATCAAGAATCATTCGTTCCATTTTTTCCACTGACAAAAGTTGAAACATAAGCATTGAGTTAGGCTTGCTCAATATACTCCCAAACCTCATAATACAAAAAAAACTGAAAAAATCACATTAAATCAAAACAATTTGAGACTATATTGGGGTGTCTCCAATACAGCCTTGGATGTACTCTCCAAGCAGGAACATGGGGATGCATCCTGCTTAAATATGATTAATGAACAGTAATGGAATCTCCCAAAAAACAGCCAATACACAAAGCTAGTCAGACTCAATGAAGATGAGTCCAGAAAATAAAGAGATGGAGAAAATAAATGTTATAATCTTTAAAATACCAAATTCCAGATCATTGTGCATCTGTTCAGATTTAGCATTACACAGGTAAAAGGTAAAATTACTTTAACACCTATTTCCTCCTGCATGTTTCTGTCTCAAACACTTCCCTGTACTGACCAACAAATGTCCAGTGTTTTTCTTTCAAGCTCCTCCATATAATTAATTTTCAAATAATTTTCCATATAATTTTTTTAACTTTTCTTTACCACTAACCAGCCTTTGATTTCTTTTTTTCTCCTATACATTACAAAAAAGTTATACCATGCCACCTGTAAGAGAGTAAACAACACATGCATCAAATGCAACTTGAAAAGGAATAAAAAAACTTCACTACCTATTAGAATTAAACTTCTGGACAAAACAATCTTCCCTGAGAACATTTTGCATTGTGAGTCAAGTGTTTCGTTCTCAGTCAAAGACCTTAAATGTCTCGTTCTCTTCAAGTCAAGTTTATATCAATCTAGAATCTTGCATCATATTCACGTGCACTTTCCTACATTTTTTGTCTAGACAGCAATACTGGCAGAGGGAATGCAATGATTCTCTATTTCACTCATGCCATGTCAGGCGTAGAGGTGTCTTCTGGACAGCTGTTCACACTCCTAGAGCAATTACAATGATTCATAATGAGCAAAAATTGATGTATTTCAAACTGTTCCTAGTGCAATTTGGCAGTTAGGACGTATTTCCAGATCATTTCAGGGATTTCAGATAGACAGATCTAATTCTGGGTTGCTGCTGGAGATTTCAGGGTACCAGCATACTCTGTGCTCACATGTTGTATTTCTAGCTGACATGATGCAAAGATTCCATTTGAAAATATTATATTTCTGCATTTGGTAATCTGAACCATATTAAAGTAGAATATATGTTTTATACAGAACTTGATTAACGTGACTGTTTCAAGAAGAGTAAATACTCATACATCTTTCGAAATCTTTTCATAAACAATGAAGAAAATTATTGTTCCTAACTGCAGGATGAAAAATGAGATAAAAATGATGAAATGAAGTAAAGTAACAGAAAGGTTAAATTTAAAAGCATCTAAAAAGAAGCCAAAATAAAGTTTTAGCAGTCATTTATGGCTACTGGATGGCAAAGCATAGGATATATTGGTAATTATTATGGAACAATTTTCTCCTGTGAATACTCACCTGTATGCAACAGGAGTTAGGTTTGTTTCCTGATGCACCATCCTGAGCAACATCCTCAGTAGATATAAAAAAATCTTCTATCTAAAGTTTAGTCTGTTGAATTTCTTAGCATGTTGAATTTGTCTCCTGTATCACAAAATTTATTCCAGGAGCCTGCAGAGCACTAGAGAAGTCTGTTCTTTAAATATGCTTTAATTTTGTTTGACAAACATAATCCTCCTGCAGTGATGTGTTGTAACACACAAATGCACCTAGTGAAGCAGAAGGAGGCTTTTTTCATTAGGAAACACAGAAAAAAAGTTCAGCTGAAAAAAATACTCAGGCAGCATATCAAAACCCATATTCAAAGGAGAAATAAGACCAAGGAACAGAAAAGGTTAAAATGAAGTTAAAATCTAACAGGAAAATTCAGCATCACTACCTTCAGGACACACGTTAAATATATATGAAATTCAAATGCATTTTTTTCATGACTATATTAAATCTATGTGGGGAATTTTGAATTTTTTTCTTTTGGAGTGGAACATTTGTAAACAAAATTCGAGACTCAGCAAGAAGATCCATCTGGATCCCACGCTGCCCAAAGCTGGGTGCTCATGGTTGTGTAGGTTCACACAGAGCACAAGACTGTGCCAGACAGCAACTGTATCCCTGAATTGGCCTTCTCAAATTAGACATTCGCTTCTAATCACAGTTGTCAAGCTGTAATAAAGACAGAAAAATAAGAGCTTTTAAGCAATGCAGCATGGCCATGTAAGAATATTCTTTTACCTACAGAACCTTGCCTTCAAATCCTCCCAGGTAAGGAAAAGGTGTCCTGACACCTGGAGTTTTCAGCAGTCTCTCAGAATAACCAGTTGTGTAATTTTTTGACCACACAAGTGAATTTTTAAATCTGCGCCTCTGTTCCCCAAGTTGTAACACCTTCACATGACATTTGTGACAGATCTGGTGGGTTTTGTTAGCTTTGTGTTATTTAGACTTGATTAACAGAGAAAAGGCACGAAACCAACAAGCTCCACCCATGCGCAAGAACAGGATGCAGCAGTGAATGGGGCTCTTTCATGGTCATGAAGAAGTACAGATAAAGGAAATTATAACTTCAAACTGAGCTACACTTTTCCTTTGCATATCTCTTGCAATGAGAAGAACAAGTGTAGCTTGGGACCTTGACATTCTGTCACGCTCTAGGAAGAAAAAAAGGCACAAAATTATGTAAAAGGAATTAAAATATTAGATGCAGGACTGAGAAAAATCATGGTAATATTTCCTCAGAAAGGCACTCGTAGCAGAGGAGAAGTCAGACTACAGCTAATTTGCTTTGTTTTTTTGTTGTTCACTTCCATGGTTTGTAATGGCAGAAGGATTCAATCTAGTGGACACGCATCCTAAAATATGCAACTTCTCAGAGCCCTTACTACAGCCACCTGAGGAATAAGCAACAATTTCCTTGAACATGGAACAATTTTAAATTAACATATAGTAGCCAAGCACAGCAGTAACAGAGTAATAACGATCTGTTTCCCTGTCCCAGTTAACGAATTCCTGAGGGCAAGCAAAATAGCTTACAGCTGATGGAGGTCTGAAGGCTGAAGATGAATCATCCCCTGCCTCGTCAGCATTCTGACTCATCTTCATTGTGCACAGAACAATGTTATTTATTTACTGCCCCTCGCTGGAGCATGTGGGTGCCAGTTTACAATCAGTGTGCTGGCAGGCAGGCCGTACAGCACAGGCTCTAGCCCATGTCAGACAGCTCCTAGAGGTCATTGTTGTCAGCACCAGCTTTTTTTTGCTTTGCTTTGTCTTTTCCTTCTGCTGCTGTCACTCTGGCAATTGCAGTAAGTGGCTGAATTTGTCGTTGCTTTCCCATTGTTCAAGATTCTGGATGAAGTCAGTTACAATGCACAACCGGGAGCCCAGCCTTACAGATAAGCAGCAGGCAAGAGGGAAAATGGTGTGGGATGTGCTGGCAACACAGCTCCACATGCGCTCATTGTTATCAGCTACCATTTTTGTATCATCAAAGCCGGTTTCTTTTGTTTCTAGGTGCATCATTCACGTGTATTTTAATGGGAACTGAGCTTTTGAGCATTTCCAATGCATTTACCTTTCACCAGATAATTGCATTCTGCAGTAAACCATTCCCATAATTATATGAGTAGTTATAGAGCTGCTTTATCTCTATACAAATCCTTTTGCATTTCCTTTGGCAATGCTCCTCTCCTATGCAAACAAAGATATCCATGAAGAGAACATTTTACCTACTAAAAAATGGGCAACACACCATACCAAAGCTGGACATCAAGCCTCTTCTACAATTTAGCATCTTTTGTCTCTTTTTTTTTTTTTTTTTTGAGATAAGCTTCTCAGCCTTTGTATTTCAAATCAGTTGAGATATACACATCAAGTTAGAGATGTCTCATATAAATGTGCTAAGTATCTGAAAAAAACAAAGCCAACAAAAAACAGGCAGCAAAGAACAATAGGAATAATAGAATCATTTAGGTTGGGAAAGACCTTTAAGGTCATTGAGTCCAACCATTAACCCAGAGCTGCCACGTCCACCACTAAAACATGTCCCTAAGTGCCAAATCTACACGTCTTTTACAAACCTCCAGAGATGGTGACTAAACCACTTCCTTAGGCAGCCCGTTCAAATGCTTGGCAACCCTTTCGGTTAAGAAATGTTTCTTAATATCCAATCTGAAACTCTTCTGTCAACTTTCAGTAGCTTATATTCTTGGGGTATCTGAATTTTGGAGTGCTCTGCATAAATAGTTCTGATTTGTTTCTAGAACTGTTAAATCCTGCTGAGCTTATTGGAAATCTGTAAGATCACATTCAAACATGTCAACAGATACCGTAGTTAGTCACACATATGCACATTAAAAAACTCAATACACTCCAGACTGGAGGACACTCAAAAAATTTGGATGTAAAGTCATCCAGTCCTTAGAAGAGACACTGACAACCCACAAATATGAGGTCGCTGGAAATGGTGTATATGCAAGTAATTATTTCCCACACAGAAAATGCAAGAAATTTTATTGACTGTTCTCTGTGATTTTGAAGCCTGGAAATCAAGCAACTATTTAAAACTGTTGAACAAAACTAAAATTTCAACAACAAAAGAAAGAATCCTGTAAGATTCACTGTGTGAATTTTTTGCATTTTTTTCTTTTCATTTTCTTTTCTCCTTACTTACTTGCTTCAAACAGCATGGCCTCCATTCTCATATTTTATTACAGAAACCTAACAGCCAAAGGGTTATTCTAGTTATCTTGGTTAAAAGATTTAAAAGGGCACCCAGAAGAATCTCAGTTGGAAGAGCCCTGAAATTCCTGCGGCGAAATGGCAGCAATCTGGAAAGGGACTGTACTAGCAGATAGTTCCATTAAATCTCTCCAGTCCCCCATGAATACATCATTGTTTAATTTCTCCCACAGAGGGAAGTACACAGCTCTAGATGTGGAATTTATTTGTTTTAAGAATGGCTTCTGTCTGCATTTAATTACTTTAGCACACAAAATGTCCTGTCACCTGAATAGTGTCACCCTATCTGCTGGTCTTAAAGGCAATACAGAGATAGCTTTTGGAAATAAACATTCCTGTTGCAAGCTATTAGGCAAGGGCTTGAGAAACAGAGAATTCTCAGGAACACAGTTAGGTTATACAGTCTCTTCCATCCTTTCATCAATGTGTCTCGCATGAAGGTAAAACAACACAAAGGGAACTCATCAAAAGTATACAACTCCACAAGAGCCTTCTGACTTACAACCATTCATTCACACAGTGAGCTCTCACTTATTTTCAGGCACCAAAGCAAGGGATACCACCGGGACCCTAATGCACGAATTTATAGAGCCAATTTCTTTGCAGCCTTTTAGCTGTGTTTCAATACTTGAGATATATCCCCAGTACTCACCTGATACTTTGGAAGAAACAACAACTGACCAGGAAGTTTTCTGACCACAATTCACAGTCACAATACAATTTAAAGGTAATCTTGCAATTAAAGTTTAACCTATTCCTTTTTAGGAGGAAGACTCAATTGTCTCCCATTCAAGCCACTGGCAAAATTCAGAAGAAACAGGACCGATTATTTATTATTTACTAGAGTGTAATTTTTTTCTTCTCTTCAATATATTTTTTAATATTTTTACTATCATATTATGGCTATAAGAACACCACAGTAAATTTGCCTATTGAGTTACTTTAGGTTCAGAGCTATACCATATTCTATTATATACACAGCAGCAGACAAAAAGTGAATGCAGTAATCCTGTGTAGTCTTCAAACACTGAAAAAAGTAATAGATCTCTTGAACCAACAGTTCAAAATCTATTTTTCATTCAGTGTCAAGTCAGGTTAAGGAAACCTCCTACTGGGGACATCACAAAGTAAATTTTATTCTTCATGAGAAAATAACTTTATGCACATATTAAAATGTGCCAAACCTCTAGTAACTCATATATCCTGTTCCTGCAGTTTGGAGAAATTTTTCCTTACTGTCGTTTACGAATGTGTTTTCTTTCAATTGTTTAATTACAACCAGAAGAACTACATTTTGGCAATTTTAACTCCCTGGTTTCAGGAGTAATTCCTTATATGACATACCAGTGGAGAGGGAAAAATAAAAATTAAAAAAAGAAAGCTAACACACCATTATTTAGCAGAAGTTAATGCAAAGTAAAGGGATAGAATTTCTGCGTGTAAAGTGAACTCAAAGGCACAGACAGGGAAGTTAATGTAATGAAATGTTATTAAAAATACAGATGGCACTCAAGAGCTTAAAGACAGTTGACAGCTCTTACCAATCTGAGGTGAATCTTCAAATGAAGCTTTATTGGGCACTTTCTTGGTGAAAAAATTCCAAGGGCCAGAGCAGGTAAGGATTTATGCCAATTTGTGAAGATAAACCAATGATTGGCCAAAAAAGTAGTTTCCCATCAGGTGAAACATGCTAAAGTATTCTAAGAGACAAAAAGGTAAAACAATTGTATTATCTTGCAGAATAATATTTTAATGTTTGAGGTTGATCTAAAATTCTTGGTTTCATTTTCATCCGTTTGTACTTGGTAATAAATATATACCTATTAGCTGACAAAAACAAAATTAGAATTTCCCTTTTTTTAAATGTTAAAAAGGTGACAAGCGTCTACATTTCAAACTGTGAATGGCACTGGATTTTTAATTGCATGTAAATAAATGCAAAAATACCTCATTATCTGCAGCTTTGAAGAGAGAGTGTGTTTCTGGGACTGCGTGTGTGCAGTAACTGCACACAGAAATGATCAGAGCTCAGCAGCTCTAGGGCAGGGTGCTCAATTACTCACTGAAAAAGTGTGATGTAAATTGGGCTGCACGAGCCACGCGTACCAAGAGCTTGGCTCAAAGCACTTCTGCTCAGGACTGTTTGTACTGGCACATAATTAGTTTGTTATATTGCTCCTCATCTAAACACTGTGTCTGCTGCAGAGTTATGCCCTCTACACTCGGTGTTTTCTTATCTGCTGTGCTCTTGTTCCCTATTACCGAGTCCTGAGCACTCTATTCCATCTGCCAGCACTAAATATTATTTGTGTTATGTAGACCATAAAAGCAGGTTCAGTCCCTTCTGCATTCACTGTCTGCATTCACCTCGTGATCTATGGTTCCACTCAGAAGTGAATTGCTGCTGAATAGGTTCCTGGCTTGTGCTATAGCACCTATAAATATATATTTAGCTACATACATGCACTATCTATCTATCTATACATATATCATGTACCTTTCAGGGTATCTGGATGCATATTTCAATATATAATTTGCAAATCTACATTATGATAAATTATGTAAGATAAATGCTTCTTTTAAAAAGGAATTTAAAGAAGAGTATTCAAATAAAAAAATATAAACAACTATTTATATTTTAGCCATTACTGGACAAATAAAAAAATTTAAGCATAAGGTGCTGGAAGTGTTTTATCCATAGAATTTTAGCACTTTATGTAAAATGTTATCTCATTACAGGATGTCACTTTAAATTGTTTAAAAAAATTAAATCTTCTTTTATTTTTTTAATCACTGAGTATTTTCAAAATTATTATTCTTTGCCTTTTTTTGTGTGAAAAGGATAACTTTGACATAGTAACACATTAAAAACTTGATCAATGGCTCAGTAATGTAAAGGAAAGAGTGCTTAGGATTTTGTGCTTCATCTTTAATACTGTGGATTTGAAATTGCCAAATTGACTGAAAAAAAACCTCAGCAAACAACACAGAGTAATGTGTAGAGAAAAAAAAGTAATACAAGGTCACATTTCCACTTGATTTATTCAGACCATCTTTAAAAGTCACTTGACTTTCAGTTAACAAGTGTATGCAGTGTATGGTCACTTAATTGCTCAGGAACTAAGCAGATTAGCATTGGCAGTACTTAATTATGAAACCAAGTCATGAAATGGCATTAACCCTTATTAAATGCTCTTAAAGAAGAAGAGTGGAAAAACAGGTAGTGTAGCAACAAGGCAAATGCTGCCAGAGAGAACACGGACAAAAATTCCAATAGTCCATTATCAGCTTTTATATTACCAGGACTGTGCAATCTAGGAAGAGTAGCCAGCACTAGAAAGGAAAAATAAGTGAAGGTTTATACCCCTGTATAACACTGTTCTGCACCATCTCTTTAGATATCTCCAAATAAAAGCCAAATAATCGTGAAAAGTTGCCCCAAGGATATTTTTGAAGTTTGCCTGGCGTTGATTCCTTAGTAATCGAGGTAACCAAGGCAACTAAGAATGCAATAAAAAAGGCAATGAATGCATTTAGAAAGTGTATCAAAATTAAAATGATTAATTAAAAACCTGAGGTTTCTCTGTACGTTTCTGAATTTAGTCAGAAGAATTTTTAATAAAAGGAAATCTTCTGCGTTATGATTCCCTGGCAGTTAGAGGTTGCAAATAACACTCTGATACTGTTGCCCATCCTGTGCTCCATTTTGCATTATTTCAGTTTAAACGCACAAGTCATTACTAATGCACTAATAATGAAAAGATGTCTCTAAATTGTAGTATGCTTCCCTTTAATAGAAAAATTCCATCCTCAACTCTAGCAAACCACACTGTGAAGGCCAGCTGCCCTGCAGCACCCTCCCCAGCCAGTCAGCACATCTGGCTCTTACTCATACTTAGTAGTTATTCATTTTAGGTTGGGGTTTTTTTTCACTCTGATTAAAAAAGTGCCTCAGCACTTAGCAGGCATCCCCCCAAACAGAATTCTGTTAGAAGAAAGGGACCGAGCTTTGCTTTTTTTGCTAATCCTCTTCCACAGCTGTGTCACAGTGTCCGGGCTGCTCTGGAATCACTGTGCACCACTCTCCCACCGATGGAGTCTGCTGCACTGCATCACCCAGCCCTTCCTCAGGGCTGGTTTCCCAAATTCTGCAACTACCTTGTCACGAGTGAGCACAGCAAACCAGTGCTGACTTCTGCAGCAGCCAGAGAATTAGACAGAGCCAAGCTGGATGTACCTGAGACACCTGCAAAGATAGCTGCGTGCAGAAAAGAGTCAATCTACAGCTGAGGAGCCAGAGGAGGACCTGTGGCAGCACTATTCTGTGCCTCCCAGCTCCCAGTACTCTGAGAACCAGTATGGTCCATCTGACAGGATGCCTACAGCATTATATTGTACTGCTGGCCACTGTAAATCCACAAACTCCCTCAAATCCACAAATCTCCCCCATACGCACCAACTTGCAGCCAAACATTTTAATTTGGACAGACCGTAGGAAGGAATTACATCCAGAGGCTATGCAGAATGAGCAATTACAGATTTCTTGGCCATTCACACTATTCTGCATCCAGGAATTCTCTGCAGGGACAGACAATTGAAACCAGTGTTTCATGAATAAAATTGAACGCAAGGAAAGCAAAAGCAAAACCACAAGAAGGATAGAAATCCTTCGCTAGCCTAAAAATGCAAGTATCCCAGACTGACTGGTTAAAGCTTCTGTTTCTTAGCTTCTGGTGTATCATTAAATGAAAAGGCATCAGTCTTTTTGTGTTACAAGGAGGATTGCCATCAGGAGCAGCCACCTTGGATCCAGCTATCACATCCCTGAAGATGTAGCCATAGACATCAACGTGTGCTGGCAACTCTTAGACAATATAAGCTCTCCAAGAGTAACGAATACATAACCTTGGTACTGGACACATGACAAAACCTGGGTTACCACAACTCTGCTCTTATTTTGTGAGCTGACTAGATGCTACTAATTAGATGAAACTACTCTGTGTACACAAAGCCTTTTTACCTCACGTCATTGTTTTACTGGGAAGACAGTTCAGATTATCTGTGGTTACACTGCCTGAAGCAAGAACACTATGAGGTGTTCCTTCCTTTTTCCCTGTCACAGATCCTCCTGGTACTATTAATATCAACATTGCCTCTGCTAACAACCACAAAGAGGACAGTGGAAAATAACCAAGCTGTTTACTGTTGTGTCTCAACAAGGACTTGTTGGCTGTGTTTTGGTTGTAAAAAAGAGAATTGCCTGATCCAGACATGACTTGTAATTATTTTATTTTACACACAAGCTGTGTATGTCAGAAAATCAAAGAGGTTTGAAAACCCCAACCAGAGCTACCATCTGATCAGAGCAGCTTAATCGTCCTTCTGGACAACTTCCTTCACAACACTTGGCGTGAAGACCACAAAGGATAAGGATTTTCCTTGCCACATTTGGGTCATATTAACAAGTCTTTTAAGTAACAGATGCAGCTTCCACCTGCAAATGATAGTCTGGAAATGGAACAGGTGTAGTTTTACCACTTTATAATGTCTCTGGGAGAAGGATGATAACAGAGACATTTGCTTTGCACAGAAGCCACCTCCTGTAACAGAAGGACGATGATGGGATGGTAACCACTAGGCTGATACACGTCCCATGAAGTCCATTAAGAGCTACACAGCACATTTAGGAGCTGTTGCACTGTTTTCTGGAACAGGCCCCAATGTCCCCATGTAGTTTTATATCAAATGGAGCTACATAAAAACTGTGGAGTGAATTCAACAACTGAAAACACTATCCTCAAAGTAACATCAAGTATTACGTACTTCAGCTTTCCAGCAATATCATTCAGCATTTCCCAGTCTGAGTGATAAGGTTTAGTGTTACAGTGATAGTGCTGGGTTGTTGGCTGGACTTGATCTTAAAGGTCTCTTCCAACCTAGTAATTCTATAATTCTATGACTCTCTCCTCACCTTTATGTTTGATTCTTTTAATTTCTGGACAATTTGCCTGTCTAGGTACAAATCAGATTACATCTCATTACCACAGCAGTTTCCCATCCCCTATCTGAAGCACAAATATTTCTTTTAGCCTTTAAAATTTTACAGAAACATCTTCCTCTGGTGCCTGAAAATTCATGTCATATAACACAGTGCCCATCTTTCCCAAACAAAGATGAAATTTTCACTGAAAAGACACCCCACAAAACTGCAATTTCCAATACAGCTGGGGACCTGAAATAACAAGATAAATACACCAGATTAAACTACAAGTTACTACACAGCTTCAGCAAACTACACAGTTTAGATCTCTACACAGCAAACCGTATGTTCAGCATCAGCAGTAGTGGGGTGCACTGTGCAGACCCGGAGGAGGCGAGTCCATAACCCAACAGCCCTTGGGAACTGTTCCTAAGGAGCTGGCACCACAGAACAGCACTTTGTTACAGTCCTGCACCAACTTTACACACAGGATATTTTCCAACAAAGACTTATTAAGAAAACCTCAAAAATTATGCTAGCTTTCATCAATTGAGAACTTCATTTCTATAGCTAATTTATCTTGCATGATGTAATAATAATGGCCATAAATTTAGTCAGAAGCATGTTAAAGATAGACATATCAGACTGTATATGAAATATTGAAAGAATATATTTATTACTACAGACTGGAAGTCTAGACAGCAGTAAAGATGGATTCAAATAGTACATCTCTCAAAGAATAACAGTGTGGTCATAAAACCTGTGCAACCAAGGAACAAAGGCCTTTGAATGAGTTACAGAATGTAGCTACCAGTAAATTTCACAGGAACAACAAAAAAAGAACAAGATTTCAAATCACTGTAACCACTAAAAGTAACAAGTAAAGAAAAAATAAAGAATTGCAACTATATTCTCAAGCAAAATTGCCACTTAAATCAGTGGAAACTTTCTCTAGGGAAAAATTTGAAGTACTGGAACAAATTTAGTGGGTTTTTTTGAAAAGCTCATTAAGAAAGCAAGAAATTAGTTGGCAATTTCTAGGTACTAACAAAATCCTTACACAGAATTGTTTTAAAACTTCAAATTATTGGGGTTTTTCCCTCATTGCACGTTTGCATAAGGACTTAAGAAAATGAAGGGCATAATGACTCATTAAGGGAAGACAGAAGAACAAAAACAGGCTGAAAAAATCTTTTATTCCCAGTCTAAGTAGTATTTTAAAACAAGGACTCACATCTGAATTAAAGTGGTATTAATGTAAAGGGCACTCATTTGAGGCAGATCTTTATAATAAATTTGGTGCTGAAAAAGGGTTGTGAAGTAAATTGAGTATTTCTCTGAAGTCCAAAAGACTACAGTTATTTACACTGCTCCTGAACCACTCACTCCAACCACAGTTGTGGTAGAATTCCCACTTTAATGCAGACAGACAAATGCCCTGCACGATGCCTCTCTTTCCCCTCTAGGGACTGACCTTCCAGAAAACCACTGGGGTGTGCAGTGCAGGGAATTGCTGCTGCTCATAGCCTGACCCAAACATGAGCTTCAACTTTTACTTTACACATGCCACAATTATTTTGTGTAACTAACCTCTGGAAGGCATTATAAATAGAAGGAGATGAGCAAGCCACACCAGTACATTAATAAGGTACATGAAGTGAAAGTTTCAAGAACAGACCCTTCCAAAGAGAATATAAAGATTTCAAAGTCATCCCTAAGTCTTCAAGACATAGTTGAATTAAATGTCTGATATGCAGCACTTGACTCTTGCAGGATCTCAGTGTGATGAAACCGTGATTCCTCATCTTCTTCAGTAATTTTTTTTAATTGAAGTCTTTTCTACTTTTCCATTTAAAAACCCATGGAGGAAAAAAAAAACAACTGTAAAAGTGTTTACAAACTGGCCTATCTTCAAGCTTTTAAAAGTTGTCCCTTATATGCCTGAGGTTAAATATGTACTAAATATTTGCAGCATTAGGGATTCAGAGAACAGCTGAATAGCTATAAAATTGTTTTAGAACTTAGTGAAAAATGAGCTTTAACAACAAGGTGAAAAAGAACATTCTAGACAATGGCTTGGTTTTTTGAAAGAAGAGAAGATATTTCCCATTCACATTTTATAAGGCAATTATCTGATTTTTGAGCAAGGGTTTGACATTCTAAATCTGCATCATAAAGCCTCACTGTTATGGATGAGAATTTGCTTTCATTTCTTTTCTATTCACATTTTTTAAGAAGAAAGGATTCTTACTTCAGCAAAAGGACTACAGTATAAAATTAAAAATGCTCAGCTATTAGACCATGTTAACAGCAAGTCATTTTTTATCTTTTAATTTTTCCATGGACCTGCAGTTTGACAGATGCAGAATTTTTCTCCTGGGACATCTCAGAAGTACCAGTAGAAAGAATTACTGGATTCTTCAAGGACTTAATAAATAACTTGTGAATTCAGTTTTTAAATGGTCATCTATCCAAACCAAGTGCTCCAGCTGAGATAAATTACATCTTCTCAGCCTAGTGGTGAACATTCAAAATTACATTTGAATTCCATTATAATAACCCAATATTTAATCTGTAGAACTCATACTCTATTAAACAGTTACATGTGGAGCCATTTTAATCATGAATGGTTGCAAAACAATCTACAGAGTACCTAAGTCCATAAGTTAATGAAAAGTACTTTTACACATTTAAAACATTTAATATCTGATAGATTTGTAGGATACATCCATTACACAAGTTTAGATACAATTAAAATTAAAATGTATTTCTGTAGTCAATGATTAACAAAAATAAAACCAACAAACAAGAACACCAAATAAACAAACAAGCAAAAACAAACACCACAACCAAAAAAATCAGTCAAGTATCTGTGTAAGGAGCTGGTTAAAACAATTGAGGATATTGCTCTGAGCTGTCCTCCATTCCAGCACATCCTGACCTGCAATAGCAGAGTGGGTGAGCATTTCTTACCTACTTCACTACAAAGATATCACTGCTTAAACAACCTGAAGATGAACTTAAAGGCTGTTGAAGGCAAATTTAAGCAAAACCAACTAAATTTGTACAGGACCAGGTGAGAAGCTTTCATGCAATCCCCTTGCCAAGATCTAGTTAATAAGTGCAGTGATCTGCATCTGGCCATTTTATACCATGGCAGATGCTTCTAAGCAATTCCTTTTTGTAGTTCCCCTTTACAAACTTAACCCAAATACTGTAACTACAGCAGCTATAATTCCTACATTCTATTTTCCCAATGCAAGTCTGCAGATAAATGTTTAATTCAGATTAACTTTTTCCAGTTCTTGTCCAGTTTAGTTTAGTGCATTCAAAAGCTAGATTATTATAGAATCAGATAGTACACACAAACTTAGCCCAAAATAAGAAAATGAATAAATAATAATTGAATACATTAATCTAGTAAAAGTTTTTAAGAGGACAATTACAAACTTTTCAGACAGTGATGATGTTGAGAATAGCAAAACCAGCAACTGCTGGAAGATATCAACCTATCAACTCCTCCTCAGAACTGAAAATTATAATTACACTTGTAGGAAACAGAATTGTTTGAGTATCACTCTCTTCCTATCTGTTTGCAATACCAGATACAGATTTATTGGAGATTAAGTGATAGGAAGAATAAGGGACAAACTAAGGAGAAAGTGGGTAAAATTCAGTACATTTTTAATACCAATAACATAGCTGCAGGCTGAACACCTCATAGTAGACAACAAGCAGTGAACCAGTAGGTTACAAATAATTATTGTAGTAAAAGTAGAATGCAGTATAAAAATAAGCAACGTGTTTCTCCACATAATAGCTTTGTTGTTGAAAAGAAACTAAATGCTTCAGAAGAGCATTTCCCCTCAATGGAGTTCAATTCAAACTTCCAGAATACACAGATCACAGCTGCAGACCTGATCCAGCCAGAAAAACGAAATTAATCATTGCAGTAATAACTACCATAATCTCCTTTATGGAGTTTATGAAGTTCCAAAAAGTGGGGTCTGACAATATTTTAAATAATGCTATTTTAAAACTTCTGCTTCATTTGTATTAACCATAGCCTAGCTTTTTCCTTACTCAACCATATAGCTGAGATTGTTTCCCAGTCTCTCAATTATTTAATAAACAAAACCTAATTATTTATACTCTTACTAGGAGTTGTACCTCTGACATCCTGCTGCCCATCCCAGTGCTGTGGGGTCCCCACCACTTCACAGGCAGACCTGTGAGACCCAGGCTTTCTGTGGCTGCAGAGGTGTAGGAAGGCAGGGCATGGATGGCTCGATGTGCACAGAGAATGTCCCCTAACACAGGGGCAGAGGCAACACAACAGTGCCCATGCAAGCCCAGGAAATAGATGAGGGGGCCAAACCAGATCTAACCATAGTGAATATGTGCTTTCATGCATCTTTCTGAGCCTGTCTGAGTTCAAGAAGCATTTGGACAATGCTGTCAGGCACATGGCGTGATTCCTGGGGTGTCCTGTGCAGCAAAAGGAGTTGGACTTGATGATCCTCATGGGTCCCTTCCAACTCAGCACATTCTGTGATTCTATGATTTCTTAATCAAAGAATCAAGTATATATTAATTTTAAAACACAGTCAAAAGTAAGCATATACTTCACTGAATGAAGCTTGCAATACATAAAACAAGACTTTGCAACACTGTTCCCCAAGTTATCTGTCAAAGGTCCTTCCACATTCATGGAAAGAATTAAACCCCTCAGAGGGGATCCAAAACAACCAGCAAACTATGAGACTGGCTTCTTGTGTAGCCAGGATGAGTTCTGGGAAAGAGCCTTCAGAAAACCTCCCCACACACAGGTTGCATAATAAAATCTATTCAAAGGAAAGGAATTCCTAGCAACTGATGGTATTAAGACTCAGACCTTTGGAAAACAGTATAAGGAGATGCAAATGCATCCACCTCCTTTTAGAACACCCCTATCTCTCCTCCAACACTGTTGCTGAGGACAAGGCACAACCAACCAGGAGGGTTGTGTCAGGACTCTGTGCAGGCTGTGACCATGAAAGGACAAGTTGTGTTGAGAAAGCAGAGGCTGTCACACACTGGGGAGCAGGAGGTGCAGCAGGCGAAGGCAGAGGTGGCTGCTGGTCTGAGCAGAACAGCACACGAGGCACATACTCCTTTTACACAGGCTCAGTTTTCTGTCAGACATCAGCTTTGGTAAATTCTCCCAGAAGCTGCCCCAACACAAATTCCAGGACACATCAGTAATGTCCTGCATTTGATGCAGCCAAGGAGCCAAGGTCCCTTGGAGGCCTGCCCTGAAGTTACTCCACATGTTATCTATCAGGTTTCGTAACCTGGAGGAGAAACAGTGCTACTCTATCCATGGCTAATCAAACAAACTTGTTCCAGAAACGATGGTCACCAGAAATAGACCTGGTGTGGAACAACCAATGCTTCCCATCTGATCAACAAACCTGTGAAAGGAGAAAATTAAAAGATGCAGGTATCACAATCTGCAGAGTTCTGAAGAAGGCACTTATATTCCACCTCAGTCCCATTTTAGGAAGACAAGCCTCTGTGGAGACTCAGCTGAACTCCCTAAAAGATCATAAAATATGCATGATGCTCCCCAAAAAGCTCAGCAGGAGTGTTCAGTCAGGCTTCTCCCAGACCAAAGCCAGCCATCCTCCTTTGGCAGCCCGAAAATGCTGAACACATTCATGAAGATTCTTCCCTTCAAGTCAGCACACTGCAGCCCCAGATAGCACATGAGCCTTGTCCAGACGTGTGAAAGTATTAGGTATTTGATACAACAACTTTGTACTTCTGCATCCTAAACAGTGCTTTATAAAAGCACTGTTTTTATACTTTTTTTTTCAGCAGAGCTTGGATATAAACTGTACTGCACCAGTGTGTACTGCACCACAATATGCACACTAATTCGGGACTGGTTTCCAATAGGCCATGAAATTACCAGAAATACTATCATTCATCTCAAAGAAAGTGAAATCTCAATCATAAAACATTACTTTATACTGAAAGTCTCTAGGCAAGAATTTTACTGAACCCTGAAGTTTTCGTGGGCAAACATGCACAGTATTTGTAACATGGGTCAGCTACACCTCCTTAAAGCTAAACCCAGGCTCTCTCAGCACCACAGCAGCACTCAGCCTCTCTCAGTAGTTCTTGGACTAGATCAGGTTCCAGCAGCTCTGAGCTTTTCAGATTGCAACATGGTGGCTAAGAAAATGCCAAAAATCTCCATACGCCCTTCTGAGCTTAAGTGAAATCACGTCATGAATATGAAGGTCTAGCTGATGTGCTACCCACTCAAAATGTCAAGAACAAAAATGCTAACAGTTAGTAATCATTTAAGACAGTACATTTTTAGACTAGATCCCACTTAATTTCTCTAATTGGAGGAGAGATAGGGGCTCTCTGAAAGGAGAGGATCCTTTCGCATCTCCTTATCCTGTTTTCTCGAAGTCGGGGTTTGCCTCATATGTTTAATCAACATTTTGGCTAGGCTGCTCTTCCCTAGACAAGTTTAATCTTTTCTTACCACTCAGATGCATTTATCATCTAAGATAGCATCTGAGTTTTACAGCAGAATGTTGCAACATCACTGAGGTTACAGCTGATAGAAACCCCTGCTTGCTCATTGAAGATCTCCATGCTGGCCTCAGAGTGTAAGTCCAGAAATGTATTTTAATTATAAGTTTAAAGAATTTTAAAAATGCAGAGGTTATTCTGATAAAGCTGCCTCTCAAGAATAACTTGTTTACCTTCATTCAGCAATCTATTTTCTTTTCAAAGCAGACCTCAAGATTAAAGAAATAGTAAAATAAAATATAATTTGGAGGGAGCACGTTTTACTAAGCTTTTTTCCTAAGATCTAAGGAAAAACTAGAAAAAAATCTCAACACAGTAAGTTTAGTCATTTACCTTGCTCAGAGACACTGACAGAGACCAACCACCTCTGCTGTAACTCCTGAATTATGTGGAGCTTGCAGTGACATGAAAATGGAATTTAACAACTCTTCTGGTAATGCAGTGACAGAAAACCACTACAAATATTCTTTAACTATTCTGATTTTTAAACTTTGAATTTTACAGTGTTGTCTACTTGCTGCTGTCTTTATTGGCGCAGCTGAACTGCTTTTATACTGCTTTGTTAGAAATTGATTACAACCCATCTTATCCATCTGTCATTGCAAATTGTCCTTGTGCTTTTTGAGAATTCTGCAGTGTGGCCATTCTATCATTTTCAATACACAGTTACATTTTGGTCTGAGCATTTAACTTGAACTTACTTTTCATATTTTATTGGGACACTTACAAAGCTTTTATCATACTCACTTAAACACAGCTTGATATCTTAAAAACTGGATCAATTCTTGGGCTAACACATCTTTTAACTATACACAATAGGAATGATTTGGAAGAACAGGACAAACCTCCTTAGAGAAGCACAGTATAATCAGACATATGATAATATTAAGCTATCATTACAACAAATAAACCAAGCTTTTTCTCCCTTTGAGATAGTCTAACAAGGACTTATTAACAAGCACTGCAGTAGTCAAGGCTCAGAGCAGCCTACACTGAACTGGAGAGCACTGTCACTCTATCTTGGGTTAAACAAGGCTGTAAATTTAATTAGCTCTTTTTACAGTACCAGTCATTACTCCAAAGGCAAAGGGAAGAAGAAGACTAGAAAGTCTCTTCCCTACAGAGATGGTGGAAAAGAAAAGGAGTAATCTAGCCATGAAGCTGCAGCACTGACTTTACCACAGCCCCAAGGTCTCATGATCCTTCCTGCAGCTCCTCTCCTGCTGGCTAACCCCCAGCCCCAGGGAGGGCTCTTCCTCAGCACTGGGCTCTGTTCATGAGCACCAGCACACCTTTAAATCTCCACTCTCTTACCCATCTCTGTCCTACAAGGAACTCATTTCCTATGATGCAGACTAGGTCCTCAGAGGATAACAGGAAAGATTTCCCCTTGTGAATACACTCCCTACTAGTTGTTTTCTTGCTGAAAAATTTAAAGCTGAAAATATGCCCCTTTCTTCATTCCCAGACACCCTACATACATAATTTAATGAAAAAAAAAGCAACAACCTACTACATTTCACATTTCTGATCTGTTTTTTCTTAAAACAAATTAAAAGGCACATACTGCGGCTTTCAGGATTGAAGGATACTGTCAGTAATAACCATGCATGGTATTTTATCCAAGTATTAGCCTATTTGAGGCTTTATCAGGAAACTACATGGTAATTAATTGGCCACAATGTGGAGTTTTGAAACAGAGGTTAGGTCATGTTACAAGAAGGAAAGCAGAGTTAGTTACTGCTCCAGAGAGCTCTTAAGTCAGCAGGAGACTTTAGATCCTTATTCCTATAACATAAAACTGATTTCCCACAAGTTGTACATGAACACTGTTCTGTGAAATTAGCAGACAGTATTTATATGTTACACTGATATTTTCCAGATGTAGATTTTGATATTCTCAAGTGAAAAAACCAAAACCTAGCTAATTTAGGGGATCCTCAAAGTAAACCTCAGTGCCGTTTATTTTCTCTCATCGTATTCTTTTTGGCAATGCTAACTTGAACTCATAAACAATAGGGCTGTAACCCAGAGAATGCAGCATGCCCTCAACCACAACTGAAAGCAAGAGGAGTGGAGCACGCTGAGCACCTGGCAAGGAAGTCCTTCATCAGCACCATTTGGAAAGTCATACATGAGATCATTCACTCCTGGCTCTTAACAAAGAATATGAGGTGGTCCAAAGCAGAAAATGTACCCAAATTAAACACATGTGTTGACATATACCATTACCCTGCTGGTTTTAATAAAAAGGGCAAGAATTTGTTCTTAAAACCATTCTAGAATTGTCCTGTATTTTGGGTATAATTCACTACTTGTGTTTGGTTGTACAGATTAGAACCATGATGAAAACCTGTAGCTAGGGGTTGTCCTAAAAACCCCACAGTTAATTTGGCATGACTGTCCTTTCGAAGTTAATGGCACTGTTCATGCTCCTATGTAAATAAGAGCAAGAAATAATGAATCATATGCAGAGTAACTCTTTGCATAAATGAAATGACCCTTTCTTTTTTAAAAAAGAGAAAGATAATTTGAAGGGAAAAAGCAGTTTGAGGTAAACCATAAACAGACAAGGTCTAGAATTTCTTGCTCATAATCAGTTTGTAATTGAAAGCTTTATAAACCGGACAGGCTGCCTGTATTCTGAAGAAACTGCCATCTTCTCTTTAGTGCATGGCATACAATTCAGTGAAAGAAAATACCTTTGACAGTCTCAGATCTACCTATATATTTCTTCTACCTGTACTTCTATCTCTATCTATTTCTTCTACCACTTCATCTTTGGCTGTATTTTATTTGCATTCAGTAACCACTTTCCATCCATTTGCTGAGGCCTTTTATCTCTCCTTTTCCTCAGAGCTCAAATTCTCTGCCAGGAATGCAGAACACCACAACTCAGAAGTTATATGCCAGCATCCATCATGCCAGTTTAAGCGTCCAGTGTTCAGTTCTAGCTGGGAAATTCCTACAATTCATTCAACTTATTAATGCACATATGTTGTATAAAAAACAGTTACTGTTTCTTCCAGGCTAACAAAACTTACATGGTTCTAAAATCCTGGAACAGAAAGAAAGAATGCTGTGATTGCCCATGGCTTTAAAAAAAAAGCTAATCTGAAGTATTTGTAATTAATAACACCTCTCACTGGCCAGGGGTTTTTTTAAGAAAAAAAAATTCATGTGGTTTTTTTCAATTACGTTTTCTAAGAGGAAATAAAGGACGAAACCAAGTCACTCTAGTTGCAATTTTGTCTCCCTCAAACCTCCAATACAACCATTCTGCTGTGCCACGCTTCTGTTTTCTACTGTAACCTCTATTATCACACGGATAATAAAATAATGTTACTTGAAGTAACGGGGTAATTTTTTCAAGATGCTGCTTATTTGGACCAACAGACTGCAGTAAGGCCAGTTCCTCTATATGGTATGTGATGACAGGTTTTGTGCAATAATTAAATGATTCACTGTGTCTCTCTTCCTGAAGCAGTTAAATAAGTAAAAAAAAAATAGAAAATAAATTTTAAAACCCACTCGTTTTCATGAATGTTCATTTGCCAAAGTAACTCTTTCTTTGCCATATATTATATTTCATATAACCATATAATTTAAGATTATAAATCTGGCAAAGGGCATTGGCCACCATTTGTAAATGCAGCCAAATCCTCCTGCTGAGAAATGTTCTCTTACACCATCACACTCTGCAATAGCATCAGCAGATCCAACCTCACACCTAAGCTTTTATCAGCTCTTCTCATTAATGTTGACCAGTGTCCATTTTGTTGGTAATACCACGGAAAGACGGTATAAATGCATACAGGGCCATTTTTCAAAATAAAACTGCACCTAAGTCAGTTCAGCAAACAATAATTTCAAAATATAAAATGTAACAATCTTAACAAGCAGCCCACTCCTGCAAAACTCCCAGTCTATTCAACCTTCAGGACATCAGTAAAAGAATGCCATCTAAAAGACCCCAGCAGAGGCTCCACACTCCTGTTCAAAGGGGGTCTTTTTTGTTTTAGTTTGGGGTTTTTTTGAAAGAAAACTATCAATAATCAAATGTAGCACATTCCAATTCCAATTCCAACCAGGAATACTGTTGTCACAGTATTGTTGAATCCAGTCTGGGAACCTACTTTTCATAAAAATACTTTAAACTCTATTTACAATTGCCTGACTCACTAACTCAGTTTACATCTATTGCATCAACTGCTGCAAAAGCAAGAATAAAGCAGGACTCTCAACATCATCATAATCATCTTGGAAATTTCTATACTGCTTCATCAATTTACCATGATGAGCTAGTCACAGACCTACCTAAGAGTCAGCTAAATACTGAACATGCTAGAAACAGCTGACAAAACAGGTTTAATTCTGAAGACTATGTAAGGATGAGGAAAAAGGAGAGAATGTTACATATCAAATCTTATGTCAGGAAAGAAAACAGTTACCAGATCTATAAACTGATCTCACTGTAGGAGCAGGGACACACTGTATTCACTTGGTCTCTTCCACAGGAAGAGTATGTAGGAAACAGAGTCAATAACTGGTTTATGAGAATTCTTCACATAACACTGAAGTAAAAAAAACTGGATGAGATGAGAATAGTAGAGAAGTTTTGTGTGTTAGTTATGCTGCTGGACAGCTATGACTCATGCAGGACCCTCCAGGCTATTTGCTGAGCAATCCATTAACTGCTGCTAATTTTCATCTTGAAAATCACTTATTTTCTTATATAAAACAAGGAGGCAATTGTTCTTAGCACTGGAAAGCGTAACATACACACATACACACCCAGTTGGCTCTGTTAGTGTTTCACTCACACGGCCCACACGGTCTGCCACTACTGTCACAGTAGAGTTCTATCAACCCCACACAAGGATCTCCCCAGACTGCTTCCAGCCTTGCAGAGTGTTCCCCCCTCAGTCATCACAGCGGGGCCTTTTCCGGGCCGAGAAGGGAGGATTACGGCAAATGAGATCATGGTAACACAGCCACAGAGCCGTGCCAGGACTCCTCCGCTCTTGGGACATCTTGGGCCAGGATGGATGTTTCACATTTCAGAGCTGGGGGCACTCAGCTCAACTGGCCAGATGTTTCATGATTCCTTTTGGATAAACTGCCCAGTCAAACCTAGACAGCCAAAAAGAAGAAACCTTTTCTTTCTTTTGTTCTTCGTTTTTTCTTTTTTTTTTTTTTTTAAATAAGTAAAATGTCCTTTAACTGTGTAACCCTTTTCCTAACTGGCTTTCTAATTATGAAGGTAGCTGATTGTAGTGCATATAAACTGTGGCTGAAAGCATCCCATCTATTTTAACCAACTTGGTCCTCATATTCCTGCTCTGGAAATCTTAGTCGATGCCTTGTTGATTGTCTGACTTCCACCATTCCTGTGCTCAGGAGGTTTCAGTCATTTCTTCCTGCATGTTTTTCTTTTATTTATTTTGTTTCAGCTGTTCTCCCATCCTGCAATAAGCTGCTCTGAAACACTGGTGGCCCAGATGTGAAAGGTGTGGAGAGAGCAGTGTAATTGCAGTGCAGTGCTCACCTTGGCAAGCCTTTTGCAGCCCCAGTGTCCCTGTAGCTGTGGGTTTCATGTTCCCTGAACCCTCATCCCTTGAGCCAGTTTCTCACCCATCACTGAATGTGTTTATCCAGCTGTGTGCTGGACATTCCAGAAAGATCCTGTGAGAGACAGCATTGAAAGCTTTACTTAAAAATGGACACACAGCAATTTATCCAGCTGAGAATTCACACTGTTAGTTTGCTAATTTGCATCCAATCTTCAGAACAAGTGTTTTTAACACAAATATGAAGACAAAAGTTAGCTGAGAGCATTGGAAGGAAATCAGGCAACAGTGTAGATAAGAGGACACTATAAACACAAGCATTTTATGCTGGATATTATTGTAATTTAGGTTTTCTTTACTTCAGTTAGCTTTACTGGAAGGAACCCTGGACTTCATTCAGGTTAAACATCTGTTGTGCCATAATTCTCTTCTCGTTAGGTGACAACAGGAGGTGAGCTACACACAGAGGTTGCAAATTCTCAAAAGTTAAGAAATGCCAGATTCAAGGTTGCCTAATACAGCTTCTGTACTGTGATGCATGCTGTAACTATGCAATTGCATTTTTTTGCCCAGACCTCATGCACAACACCGCACAGATAGTTCTTGTCAGAATTTCTTCAATATTATTTTTATACATATTTTTTCCAATATCTGACCTGATGACTTTACTCAATTATAATGCCTTCAAATATTTCATGAAATAACCTTTACTGGACTCTAAAAAGAGATGGCATTTTACAAAGACAGACACATTAAGAAAGAGGAAATGTTAAATAACTAGAGCCAGACCTGCAAAGCAATTTTGCTCATTTAAATAAATAGGAATTCAAGCAAGTAAAGTAGGTGACTCAAAATTAAATAAAGAAGTTCTTAATTAAACAACAACAATGAAAACTTCAGAGTATTTGGGGGCTTAAAAAGTTAAAGTTAAAAACTATGCTGTTACTTAAGGTTTTTTATTCTAGTACATTTCTGGAAGAGAGCCATGTTATCTTGTCTTTAAAAGAGATATATAAGAGCTGCCTTCCCAGGGCAATTCAGCGCTCAGAAGTAACATCAACAGTTCTGTCTCTGGCCTGCTTCTGAGCTCTGCTTCCTCTGCGTTTTGTGAGGTAAGAGACAGGTCTGAAGCATCAGGCAGGTTTAACAAGTGTTTTTCATGCAGCCCAAATGACCCTGTGATGGAACAGAAACCATGCTGCCTTTGAGTTGGGACTTTGAATTGTCTTTCTTTTTACCAGTGCTCAGTGTAGCCATATCTTGAACAATGTTTTGTACCTTCAACATGTAAATCACAGTAGCCTTTAAAGAGAAAGCCCAATGAGGCAGGAAGAGAGTCAATATTAGCATTTGTTGATCCAATGTTTCCAGCTGAGAACAGCCCAGCTGGTCAAACACCACAGAAAGTTGAGCCAGAGTGAGTGAGGATGAAGCAGCAAGGCATTTGTCTCCTGAAAATGCACATTAGATCCTGTCTCCATCCATCATTTTGAGATCCATCTTGCTTTCCACTTTAAAAAAGCTTAGCAGAAGCAATTAAATACTATCACATTGAGCATTTATGGCAAAACAATAACCCTTCAGAAAGTTATGCCACCTGCCGAGTTCTGATCTTTTTACTGGTCATGAAGGGTGAAGCAATGAAAGAAGTTTGTGTTCTCTGGAAGGTAAACAAATCATTTGCCTTTCACAGTAGATGCTCCAAAGGTAACTATATCTGCAGTTTTGCTTTCAGTTCTAAAAGCCTTGTACCTTATCAATAAATCAATGGAAAGGAGTAAAGCAAGAAAATGTAACTGGGAAAGTAACTTGGGTGCACAGAATACAACAATTTGTGGGTATGCTCTGCTTTTGTACTAATAAATCAGAGGTAGCCTTGCCATTGCAGTACTGCATGCATGGGAAAAAACGAGAAGAAATCTTCTTGTAGTGAGTCAGCTCATCCACCATGTCCCTTTCTCTGCTCTTCAGGTAAATAAAGTATATTTGCACTCCTGACTAAATAGGAAGGTCTGATTTATTGAGTTCATTGCTGTCTGGATAAATAGCACCATTAGTGGAGGAAACTAAGAAAGTTATTAAAAGAAGGGCTAGGATAAGACCAAGGAAGTTTCAGTGATACAAACAGGGCCGTTTTCTTTAGACTAACAAATTTTGTGCTGTATTGAAAGGATGTGACACTATGGTTCGGTATCATTGCCAAATTGGAATGGTTATGCCTGTGAATCACCCATTTCAAAACATAATTCCTACTTACCTTGAAATGGAAAGAATGGAAAATCTAAACAAATAAAGGCATGTGGTTTCCTGGTGTTTTTTCCATAACATGTAATGCATTGGTAATCAAAGGCATGACAAATCACAGGAACACAGAATTTATCCCTGAGCCGAATTTCAAACAGGTGTGGAGGGTGCAGTCTGCCAGCTGTAACCACTCAGGAGAACAAATGATCTTAACAAAAGGCCTCCAAAATCACAACCTGATGCAATATTAACAATTCTACCAATTAATTTTGCATGTTGTGGAGTTCTACATGGATTGCAAGTACATAGGCAGAAGATGACGCAGTCACTGTGAGCAGGTTAGAGTATCTGCTCACCTTGTACCAGGTATAGAAGGAAAAAAACCCAAAAAACTACAACAACAGCAGGGTTCATAAGAACTGATATAGCAAATACTATTTTTAGTATTATAGTACTGCTACATAAACCCTTTATATTCATTATATACGCCACTGTGAAATATTAGAAGGCATTACATTCTAGTATCTGGGTTTCTCAAACTAAAAGATGTTTCTCTAAGTCAGTTATCTGTTTAAAATGGGTCTTAATAAGGTCTAGAAAGAACAGATGTTTACTAAGAGCACATGAACATAGGGAGTAATAAAAGACAGGATGGAAACCAGAAAAGATGATAATCCCTCACATCTTGTTCAAATTACAGTGAAAGTAACGAACGAGGTTATTTCATTTCAGTGACACTGGGACCAAGATGCAAAGCACAGATGAGTCACCATAAATGACAGAGGATTCCTTGACAATGTGTTGGGAACAGTTTTACTGAACTCTTTCATCTTCCTATGTTTCCTTTTGTTTGTTTTACTGTCTGACAGATTTTGTTAAGTTCATCTCTAACTGCTGTGTGTTTCATGATAGCATTTGTTTTCACTTGCAGCTAGCTTAAATGAAATAGCAAACTTCATTTCTAACCAAACCACATGTCTGACAATCAGACTTACTGAGCAAAGGGCCAAGTGGCAGATCCTACAGTCTGGTGCCATTAAAACAGTGACTCAGACATGTTGATCAAGTGTAATTCCAGAACATTTTTGCTTTCTAAACCCAGTGATATTCAATCCATGTTTCAGATTGCCTCAACTCACTAACGAGGCATACAATCATTTGCATTGACTGTAAAATTTGCTAAAAGAGGTCAAGAATTGCATTTTCTTTCTTATTGCCATGTAATTGCCTTTTAAGATGTATGTGCAACATTAAAACACATTATAATCCATTGGATTTAGTAACTAATTCACATGACATACAATTAAAACAAACTGAATATATTTATAGAAATCTAAGGTTTCCTGCTGCTTTTCATTATGAAAATTTAAGTCACAGTCTGAAAAAGGTTCAAAAAATCCATATTAAAACTTATATACTTTATGTTTGCTAAATAAACTACTTCATAAGAACTACCACAGATTAGTTGAAAAGTAATCTCTATAAAGGGACAAGAAGATGACTCAGCACTTATTGTTCCTTGACCCAGAATATTTCTATTAAAACGTTGGTTTTAAAGTCCAGTCTTGATTTTAAAATGTAGGAGAGAGAATCCACCAATGGGGTTTTTTCATGTCATCAGTATTAATTAACCTCAAAACTACCAAGATACAATTTTCTTTGGACCTGAATTGACTTTGATTAGCTTTATTCTTCTCTCATTGAAATTTTTTATGTATACAAGCCAGACTAGGAAATCTGGGGGCGTTGTGATCAAATTAAAGGGTCTTCACTTTCTCTTCGATCTGCTGAGTAGGAATTCCGAAACCTTTTAAATGGAGTAATGGAAGACAGACATTCCCTTCTGAGATATTTGACAATTTCTAAAGTACTAAGGAAAGTAAACATGTAGTCCATGAATAATTTAACATTACTTTTCAAAGGAGCTGAAGATTATCTAAATAGAAATAAAATATTCAATGAAATATTTTTCATTGCCAACAATTGCAAATTCTGCAAACTCACAGCATGTGCACACATCTGGTTCTCAGAAAACCTGTGAATTTATTGTAACATGAACTGTTACATAAAAAGAGGCAGCATTATACTAAACTCATGGAAAACATACCTCTCTCTTCAAGCACTCATACTGTAGCCTTTATAGATCATGAATTTATAAGTAACCAGTTTAACAAAAATCTAAGAAATCTCTGTCCATTTCATAGCCAGTAAAATGGAAACAACTAGATCAATGTCATGTTTTGTGAGATCCCAGTATACACAGCAATTGCTTTTGCTGCTTAATTAGGACAAGCCAATTTTAAGGGGCAGGTGGGTACTCCAGCTTTGGCAGAGGACATCCAGAGGAACAAGGCAGTCTCAGTACCACTGGACCTGACTTCACTGAACACCGTAGGACTGAACGTTGAACCCAGTTCAAGAAAATGAAACTAGAGATGCTGGATGGAAGAATAATGAAGATTGTAGTCATACAATCTGCTCCAGGTAAGGCAGCACCGAAGGTTAGCACTCTGCCTCTTTATTTAAGAAGCACAGGCCATGAGTTTTGGTGTCCCAAAATCAGCTGTGTACAGCTGGACAATCAAACCAATGTCCCCATGAGCAGGCATGGGGGAGCTAGACTGCATCATATTCACCTCTGCAACTATTCCTATATTCTTTACAACAGGTCTGTTTGGGTCTAAACAAATGTTACAAAAGGAAAGGGGCAGGTGAGCATGTACCTAAATCAAGGACAAAGCCTGTGGTCAGGAATAAAGAAACAGGGCACCTAGTTACAATGAAACACAAAGCAGCAGTGTTTCCAGCAGCTGCACAGAACAGTAATCTTCATCAGAAGGAATCCAAGGGCACAGAGAAGACCATAGGCTTCTGGTACAAAAGCTGCAGAACAGTGAGCAGGAAAGAAACAGCTTTATTGGAGGAGAAATAGAGAACTCCCTCTAGGTGTGAAATGCCTGGCAGCAATGTCTCCTGCATGCTGACACATGTCTAGTTCAGAAAGTTTAGAAAAATGCAAATGAGTGAGAATCATTAGTATTAAATATTAGTTCCTAAATCAACATGGAATAATGCTGATCTTTCAGAATTGCACTAAACTGTGCTTGGAGTATTAAATCAAATGTATTTCAAGTAACTAAATTATATATATATTTAACATTAATTAGCCTGTTCTAAATGCCATTTCTCCAATTAAACTGTCCTTAACATTTATTTAGCATAACCATTTCTTTTCCAAATTTGCCATGGTTTCCTCTGTTTTGAGGACGTTTCCCTAGTATCACCTCCATTTGAGCTCTGCAATAGCACAGCTTTATTTTGGTATCCACCAAATCTCTATATTCCAATAGAGAAACCAAGCAGAGAGGAGCAGCAATGCATTAAGGAAGGGTGAAATTCCGTGTACACTTGCATTCTGCCAGATAACCCACAGCAGCAACCCGTTCTTTCCCTATGACTTTGCAGTCAGGAAGAGCTCACACACCAGCAATTAACTTTATTCACAAATCAGCTGTATGAAGGCTCATTTATATTGCCTCAAATCAAAAGCACAACAGTCCCACTGCTGTAGATTTTTAAAATTGGAAAATAAAACTAGTAATTGCCTTTTTCATTATTGCCTCATGCTGGCTCAAGATACATGAGCAACATTAAACACACTAGCAGCTCTTAGTCTGACTAACTAACTCAAGGCAACAAAACCAAAGGAGTTATGGCCACCATTCCTCCTAGGACAAAAGCTAGAATCTCAAAAGTGGACTTGAGAGCTCTCTGTTTAATTGATATAGTTTGGGTCTGCTAGAGAAATAATCCTTTCATATGATGTAAGTGTACAGACCAACCACTGAACAATTTCTTTTGCACAATAGAAGGATAGACTGGATCGTTACAACCTTCCAGTGGTACCCCTGGAATAAATTGTGCTGTAAGACTTATGTATTCATCTTGTTTGAATTGGAGCATTGCCTTCCGAAAAGCAGCCAGTTCAGATTTTAGAATGTCCAATAAGGGGAAATTTATTACAATCTTTATTAAATCATTCCACTGGCAAACCACTCACACTGTTTAAGATGTGCCTGCTTGGAATCTAAACTGCCTAGTCTTAAATTTAATTGCATGGTTACCATTTTACCTCTTCCAGCCAGACAGGAGAGCTGCTGTTATCAAATCTATTCTGTGCATATGGGCAAGCCACTCCTTTATCTTCTCTTTAATAAACTTTGCTGAATCTCGCTGCAAAGGTTTCCAAATCTCAGAGTTCCTCTCTTACACCTCCCTGACTAAAAAACTTCCAGATTTGAATGTGATATTCCGGTAACCATTGTACCATAGGTAATTACAGCTTGAAAATCTTCCTACTCCTTTGCTCAGGCAGGGAAAGAATCACCTTCACAATGTTGCACTGGGAGCTCCCTCACCCCCAGAGTCCTTTTCTGAGTCACTGCTTCCCAAAACAGCCTTCCCTCATAGAAAAACACTTCCCTGTTTAGTTTCCAGCAGCATGGTTTTAGCTCCAGGCGTACTAAACACCGATTGTTCGGTGCCAGCAGGGGCCAAACACAAGCATTTCGTGAGTGTGAAGCAGCAGCTGTAGAGCCCCACGCACATCACCCCGAGGCTGGGAGCACACGCCACGCTGGGCTCTGGAGCAGCTTCTCAGGGAAGCCAGGCAGGGATACAACCAAGGCACCAGACACTCACGTGGCTGCAGGAAACACAATTCCCAGTCACTCCCCCACGCTTTGGTGTAACCCCAGCAGAAGGGAAAGTTCAGAGGGCTCTGATGAGCACACAAGTGTAATTCAAACAGTATCTAATACCATTCTGGTATCTTATACAATGCTTCCTAAGCAGAATTGATTGTCCTGACATTGTTGTTCTGATACAAGATGATTTGGAACCTGCTGGAAAGCGTTTACTGAAGATAAAGCCAATAGGTAACTAAAGCATGAGCTCAGCAAGCTTTTCTTCACAATTACAATCTTAAAAATCTAGTAGTTAATGAAAAGGCATTTCTGCAAGTATGGGAAAAACTATGGGGAGTGAGAAGAAGAATTTGGAAAGAAAATGCAGCATCTGCAGCAGAGACTGGTTGGCATTTTTGTTAATTACTTACTAAATCTCAATTTATTTAGTTTCAAATGTGTTCTGATAATGAATTAGCACAAAGAACACAGTCCTGATACATTTATGAAATAGCCAAATACCTAGTTCTTCCATTCAATTAATGGCCAGTATATTTGTCATTATAGGTAAAGCTGCACTGCATGTTAATGTATTTATATGTAGTTTGGTGTATTAACATTTCTTTTAAAAAAGAAGAGAAAAAAAGATTGAAAATATATAGTAAAACAAGATTTATTGTCTTTAAAAATTTAGGAAGGATATATAAAATGGGCTTAAGAAGTAATTATAAATTTCTGCAGAATAAAATGTCTGGAACATGAAGAGACTCTCAGTCTCCACTACCGTTTAAATTAGCTTTTATATATTCATTGTTTTGTAGATATCCACAACATGATTTTAAGACCTGACAAACACTGAGACCTAAGCCACTCTTCATGAGTAATGGAAAGGAACAGAAATACAGCTCCAACAATAATTTTAATGCTCTTTAAGTTCTTTAAGTATTGCTTCTGAGAGAAAATACTTAAAATATTTTAAAATATTTAAATCCTTAGTCTTTCAAGTAACATCCAGCTTTTACATATATATAGTCTTGGGCTAAAAAATAACAGGGATATGCATATCTATGAGTATTCCTTCTGAGGACAGAGCAGGGGCTGATATCTATAGTAACCAGAACAGCCATGGCCTTGAAATGATCACATAAAAATGTTCATCAGGACACACATCCTCCCACAAAAGAGCCTCCAGCTTGCCAGGAGCCGTGCAATTGCTGAGCAGCCCTGCACCCAGCGTGCTGCTCTCCAGCTCTCCCAGGACACATCCCTCCAAGGCAGAGCACCGTTCTGCCCCTCCTGTTTTCCTCAGTGCCAGGGGGAATAGAGGGGAACATTCAAGACAAGCATCAGTCACTTTGCCCAAGTATAATATCACAGGAAGCACATGAAATTATATAAACCCCATTGTGCAAGGTATTGACTAATGACTGCAAACAGAGGGGATCTGAACTTAATCAAGATAAACTGTTGTTTAACTGCCACACCAGAATTTAGAGCTTCCTCTAAGGATCACTTTGCTGTTTTCCTTCCTTTCCCTTTCCTTTTATTTACATTTGGATTGTGTTGGGCGTACATCTTACCTTGTTTTACTTACACATGGCCAAGAACAAACGCGTGGTATAACCATCACAGATGTAGGTAAAAACAGTCCATTCACATGTTCTGTTGAAAGGAGCTGTAATTATACTTCTGGGATACAGGAACATGGATACATAAATGTAAGGCATCAAAATAGTAGAAGCCCTATTACCTTTAAATCATGAGACTTTTGTCAGCTTATGTGGGAAGATCAAACTGAGGAAGACTTTTCTCATAACAGAAAGAGCTCTTTAAAAGCTCATGTTTAGGTCAAGATATGGCATTTCTCTTGTTTGAGGTATTTTTTCAACTCAAGAATATTCACCCATTAGAGCACTTTACCTGGCAACATAATAGATCCTGCATCTCCTGAAGCGCTATCCACACATTTCAGAGATATGCTAAGACCTCAGACAGAAATTACGAGATTGATGTGGAAATTACCAGACCAGTACGAAGGTGTTATGGAAGAGATTAAAATTGCCCAGCTTTCAAAAGTGACTGAAAGTCATTATATTGCTCTGACTGCACCTTTATTGCGATGAAGTGATTTGCTGTTCTCTGGCTGAAGGAGTGCCCAACTCCCTGCATAACAGAGTATCTTCAGCTATCAAACGGGTTAAGAAAAGGTTCCATTTGGACAAGTCAGATTTTTTCAGCTTAAAGAAAAACCCAAAATTTATCAGACCAGATTTCTCAAAAGAATAAATCTAGCTTACCCATAAATATCTCAACTATTATCATTTCAGATAGGGTGCACTGCAGCACCTAAACATGTTTCAGATATCTTTCCAAATAGGTATTGCCTCTTAAGAATATAGGGAATTTCATTGACTGTACACTGATCATACATTGACTATAGTTACCTGCACATATTTTAAATATTCTGCTGCCTTCACATTTATAATCCATTTATAATCTATTTTGCTTTCATATTTCTAAAAACATGTTAATAATTTGGCAGTAAAAATTCATGTTTTATCTGCATAGAGTAAAAGTTGCTTTGCCTCTGATTCCTTCTGCTTGCCTCTGCGAGATTGTTAATGGAGAATTCACTCCCTCCCTGCCTCAGCTGCATGTGTAGAATAATGAGTGTATAACAAGATTTCCTATAGAGCAAGACCTTATAATGTAACTTCATGCTTTCAGGCCACATGACAGCCAAAACCACATCATCTGGAACTCTCATTACGAATAAAAATGAAGAAAGTACTCCAAAAGATCTGTGCAGATTAACCTAGTAGAGAAGACTCAAGACTTTTTTTTTTCTTCAGAAAAACAGATGTCATTGGCTTCTCAGTTTCATAAGCCATGCTGAAAATAGATTCAGGCAAAGAGGTAAAAAATTTTATTCTTGTGATGATGAACTCACAAAGAATAAGTCAATCCACAGAGAAACTACAAGCAGGACTGATCTCAAGGAAAAGTAAGAAAGTGCAAATGAGGACACTGTAGAAAACACTGATGCTTCATGCACAGAGCGTAGAGCTCAGGGGAAACATTCACACAGGGGCATACCTTACTTTAGCCATTTTTGTATTTTGTCACACAGGCTTGTGGAAAAAAAAAGAAAGGCCTACTTTTTTTTTTTTTTTAACTTTTTTATTTCCTTTAATAATACTTTTTTATTCCTTTGCTCTGCCTGGAAGCAAGAGAGACATTCCACTGCAAATGAAAGGACATAAAAAATAAAAAAGAGAGGTGAGATCTCAGATCAAGGTTAAAATAAATGAGGCCCAGCAACGTCAGTGGAGAGACCAGCCAAGTGATAACTGCAGATCAGCTCTAATGAGCTGAGATTTTTTCCTGCAGGGTATGAGTTACTCTGTGAGTCAAAGGAATATTTTTAAGTGACAAATAAAATGCCACAGAGGAATTAATTGTTGCAATGTTAACTACTGATTAGTCATACATATCACAACATGTGTCTGAGTGATGTCATCTTTTAAACTCCCATCCCACATGAACATAATGGGGAGGTAATTGCAAGAAGCTGGTTGGAATTAACCCAAGGGAAGGACCAGGAAGCAGAAACTGCTGAAAAGCTTGTTTTAATCTTGACAGAGAAGTGTCATTCCACATTTTCCAGGAGAAATCCTTCCCTGCTTTTCCATGAAGTCTGACAAAGCAGAGCTCATGTTTTTGTTCCCACATGCTTGTAAGCAAATACGAAACTTTTTTTCTTGTAAATCCTACTAAGAGTTGATCATACACATGACTTTGTCTTTACTTAGCTAGTCCTTGCCCAGATGAGACGCTTTTCAGGACAGATGCTTGAGAGTAGATTTATGTACTTCCTCAGACAGTGAAAACCTGATATGAAAATCCAGGTTTATTACACTGCAGTCAATAAAGAATCCTTTTTCCAGACAAAGGAAATACATTCCTGTTCATAAATTGAAGTGTGTAAATAGAAATATTTTTTCTCCTTAACTTAACCCCCCTCATCAATCATGACCCCCTCATAAATCATTCACAGTGATGGGCTGTAGAAAATAAACTTCTTAAATTCATGAAATCTGCACTGTCTGTCCACTTAAATGTATCACAGGACCTGTTTTCTATCTATACAGTGACAGTATCAGGTATAAATAATTTTAGCTTGTTTTTTAAGGCTTTTGAGACAGTTGTCCTGGATTCTAAAGAACTTTCTGTGATGATTTTGAGGGTAATGTTTTGAGAACTGTTTATGATAGATGAGGGTCCCTTGAAACAATTCAATACTCAAAAGATTCTGTTACCTACCTCTGTTTCTGTGTAAACTAGCAAACACCAACTTGGTAAACAGGAAAGCCCAGGAATCTTGGGTATGAGATCATGAGAGTGTCATTGGGAAGAAAGATGGCAATCCTGCAAGTTCACAGTCCAACTGGCTCAAGGTTATTATTTTATTCAAGTGTTCTTACTAATAGAAGATTAAAATCCTTCTGCAGTGAAACAATTCAATAAAAGGAGTTTAGTGCTATGAGTAAAACAACTAAGTTATGCACATAACACTACTTGTCTCATACAAATCCTAGTGAGCTTATTATCTATTAAGCTTTATTACAGGCTCTGGATAAGGGAAGGAAGATTTAGAAAACTTCTTACACTCCTACTTGCTCAAGAGCTGAAGTAAATAATACAGCAGGATGGTAATTCTGGGTTTTTTTAAATCAGTCAACTTCTATGCTACAAAGCAAGGTGATTTTTGCCATTGCATTTGTCATGGTGGAAATACTGATAGACACGAGGCAGTCTATTACTCACACATAAGGAATAACATCTGCAAAAAGAGTGTGATAAGACCATTCTTTCAGACTCATTGGCAGGAACATGAGGCCCCAAATACAAGATACAGCTGGAAAGAATAGAAGAATGAGCTGGAGTGTAAGGTCTGACAAAAGCTGAGCTGGGTGGAAAAGTGACTCCCTTATTGTTCAGTGTTATTTGGCAAAGCTTACAGGCACAAAGCAGAAGAATGAAAGCTGTAAGCAAATGAAACTGTCAAAGGCATCATTCTGACATGGAGCAAAAACGAAGAAAATAAAGCATGTTGAAGAAAGCAGTTTGGAAAGCATGAGTGAAGCAACTGCCCTCAACTCTCAAACCATCAGAATAAACCAGGATTTTACACACTTCACTCATGCCATCAACATTTCTTTCACATATAATTCTGCAAAGCTGTAAGTATGCATTTAGGACCCTTTGCAAGCATTAACCATCTTCATACTAAACCAGGCACTGACTACAGACTTGTTCATCAAGTTATAAAACCTGTTTTTTATGCAATGAAAATTGTCGCCATTAAGAAGTGTTGCAAAGGGCTGATTATCACACACTCCACTTGCAAGTAATAAAGCAGCATGCCTGCAATTCCACTCTCATATTTCCAAATGCCACATAAAAAAAAAAAAAGGCATAATAATGATTTGCCACAAATCTTGAAAAATATTCTCTTCCCTATAAATACTATTGAGACAGTCTATTTTCTTGCATATGTATTAATGCATTTAATTGAAAACCCAAGGCAGCTGTTACACTGCTATTCATTTTATTATAATCATAAAAATAATGGATGTTCAACACAGAGCTGAATACAGATTAATGCCAAAGCTATTTACTAATCCCTTTTCCCCTGATCATTCAAGAGACTAACCACAAAATTGAAAGGCCAGAAATACAGGAGGAGAGCACAGTGTAGCGAGTTTGGCAGGGTACAAATCACAGGCATTTTTTTATTTACTAGGGACTAGAAATCTAGACAATGGAGAAAATAGTGTCCCAAGCAACAGTCTAGCATCTCAAATTAAGAATTTCCCTCAGTCCCTGAAATATGAAGTTATGACCTTTCATTATAAACGATTAAACTATTAAAATACTATTAGTCAAGTTTTGTCTTGTTGGACAATATTCCATTATTCTTTTTAGTCATGTCATCTTTCCCAGTTCGTGTCCTCAGCAATCTCATTAACATAAGCCTATTTTTTGTGCCATGGTCTTTTTTTCCCTCTTTAAAAAAGAACTCATCCCTCAGGTCAATTCTTGAGAAAGTCTTCTGGTAAACTCACTAGCTCAATAGTTTGACAATTAGCACAGCTCAATAAAAGAGCTCATTCCCTCACAGGCAGTGTATTATCTGCTTTGGAGCTTATGAGCCAAACCACCAATCTGAGCTGAGTTTCATGAATCTTTCCCTTGCAGCAATTCACTCTAACCAAGAACCTTGCCAAGAAAATTGCACATTCAGTTGGTAGCACACAGTTCCCTGTATTTGAACAGACAAGTAATGTTAAAGCTATATTCACTTATCCTTGATATTGAAAATTATTAGCTTATTCTTTACTAAAAGAGAAAGTAGTGATAGCATATTTATCTAGAGCTTCGCCTGAATTCATAATGCTCCTGTTCCTGCGAAGAGGTGATACTTGTAACTCTGTAACACTTACTCTGATCACAGCTGATCCCTTTCTTTCCTGGTTTGCTTTACAGATAATGAAAACATATCAACCATGAAACAACATGCAATTTTAGTTTGTTGACATAAAAAGGACAAGGTTAAACTCCACTGTTGTAGTCCTGCAATTAGGATTTTTTCACTACCAGATTTGTACACACTAATGGCAAACATCCATTGGGCATTTCAAGTATTGTTACCAACAGAGCTGAGATTTATGTCATTGTGTTGATCACTTTCTGTATCCGATAATTAAAAATCTAGCTTACCTAGAGACACTTCAAAAAAAGCTTACTGGTTTCAAAACTTAAGCTCAGCAAGTAAAATTATCTGTTAAAACATTCATTGGAAACAAAATCCACATTGTAAAAATAAGAATATTTGGAAAGTATGTGTGAAGGGTTTTAAAAGAGATTTCCCTACTATGATATGAATGCCAGGAGACTGTGACTTGCAATGGATTTACCATTCTTGCTTTCCCATTTCAAGCCAGAGAGGGTTTATATATATAAAGTACAAATTTGTGCCTTTACTGGAAGAGCTGTCAAGTGAAAGGATTACACAAACCGTTGTCAGGTCATCTGTGTTACAAGCACAACTTGTAACTCTAAGTCTGTCATTAAAAGCTTTTTCCACTAAACGAAGAGTTCTCCTCCCTGACTGTTCACCATTATTTCCCTGATAAAAGCGCAAAGAAAAGATTTGGGAAAACTTAATAAAACAATCTTTTTAGTAAGCAGAAACTTGCATTATTAGATATTGTGGTGCAATATGTTTCTCCCATTAGAGCTCATCAGAAATTCAAATACCTTACTTCTTTCATACAGTTAATTAATGCAGTTCAGGCTAAAAAAATATACAATAAAATATTTTATTATTCATCCCAAAAGAAAACAGGAGAAAAGCAAGTCAAGATAAAGCAAATTTAGTAATCAAATTCTTAAATATTAGACTGAATCTTATTTTCATTCTTTCTGCCTACTTGAAAAGTTCAGACATGCAGTGGTTAGAAAACAGAATGGAGAAACACAACAGAAAAGCTTTGGGGACCATTGTGCATAACCTTTAGGTTTGGACAAACCTATCTCACTCCAAGGAGAAAAAAAAACCCAGTTAATTTCCAGGATAAAACACCCAGGCTTATAAAACTCATTAGACAATAATTTCTATACTACACTCATGAGCCCACACTCCTATTAAACATTAGCAGGGCAAGATAGTTCCTTGGCAAACATGCAAAGAACCATAGCAGCCGTTCTGCTGACCAGAGCCACTGGGGCCAAGTACCCAACATCCACACTAATCCTCTGTCAGGGATTTACACTGAACTCCCTCTAGTCTGACCTGCCAGATACCTCTTCATTTCAAAGAAAAGCAGACATTTCTTCCTCCCTGATTCTTCCCCTCTTTCAAATACTATAGTAAAATTAGTTTATGACAACTTGAAAAACTGAATTAGTTCTCAGGGGACTGGGAGAACCTCACAAAATAATGATTCAGGTACAAAACCAACACCCACATTTTTCTGAAAGAGCTCAGACACCACAGTAGAGATTTAAGTCAGGAGAGCCATTAAAGAAAACTGAAAAAGCTGTTCACAACCTCTCGGTTTACAAGAAACAAAAGAAGAGAGATACGACAATATCAATATATCAGGAGATTGCTTCTGTTCAATCTACAGACTCTTTTTTGTTGTATTTAGACACTGTATTGTTCTATTTAATGACAGTACATGTTTCAATAGGGAAAAAAAAGATATTTTCTGTATATTTATGCAGTCTCAATCTATTTTAGTTGTCAGTGCCTGAATCTCCCACACAGAACACACCTTTTCTGAGAAGAAAGTCTGTACCACAGGCTGCACACTTTTTACTCAAAGTTGTTATTATTTACAAGTGTCCTCACGAAATGTTGAGGATTTCTGTTTGACTTCCAAGTCTGTGAATTTGTTCATATTTTCATAAACTGAATCAGAGATCTTTCAATGCATAACAACATCTAAATGCAAAATGCCTTACAAACATATTGAGTCAGAGAAGGGGAAAAGAAAACAATACTGAATATAAATTTCAGATGAGGCTCTTATTGCTAGAGTTGAGTTCTGAAATTCATGGCAAAGATGCCTTTGATTTCAAAAGGGGAAAGAGTCAACACCCTGATTTCTAATTGTTCTGAAATATCTCCTTGCAAAAAAAAAAAAAAGAAAAAAGAAAACTAAAAAGCATAATATATCATCTTACTACAATACTCAGACTTTGGAAGAGACATTTGAAGAGCAGTTTTCATCAAAAACAATATTTAATTTGAAGAGTAGCAGAAGTCCTCATTAAAAAGCAGGGAGAAAAAAATATAACAAAATATTACAAATTAGCTTAATTTTAACATTAATATTGCACTCTCATATTCACAAAAACCAAGATTTCCAAAGCTTTATATTACATTTATCTCAAAAAAAAGAGAAAATAGACAAATTGTGAAGAAAATAATATACTGAAGTAAGAGTATATGCATTATTCAAATCTGAATAGCAGACAAGATTTTCCTAAATAGACTCATTATATTAATAGCTCTTTCAATAACAGCTGTATGAATAGGGTTGCATAAAATCAGATTTAACTGAAGCATAATTTGGCATATTAAAGGTGTCACAAAAGAGATATCTGTAATTTGCAAAATTTGTTCCTTTAAAAGTGTAAAATATTCATTGCTCATCAAATCTTTAAGATTATGAGCTCAGAACTTTATGAACACCAGATTTCATTAAATCCCCTTGTTGCATCTAAAGACTACCTAAAGACTCTGCAAAAAATAGAAAAAAATAGTGGTGTGTTTTCCATCGTCTTGAACATAGCAGTAAGTCTGGAAGCAAAGGCACAAATTGCATCTGTCTGCCAGCTCTCTGCTGGCTCTGCACCAAATTATAAAAGTAAGGAATCAGGCACTTCTAGAATAGCATTTGGGCTGAGTTACTGTTTTGTGAAGAATCCACCTCAGATGTTGAGCAGACTACTCACCGACATTCACCTCCATGTGCAACACACACGTAATAGATGTTTATAGTCCCACTCTGGTCAGCACTTAAATAGAACTGATGTCTAAGAATTAGTATTTCTAACTAACTTGGGAGAATTTTGTAGTGACATTTAATGACATTTTCACTGTAAAGGCATTAGTGTCATTACTGACTAGGTTTTAAAGGCTGTATTTTATTAGTAAAACAACATTCATTTACTACACAAATCATTACAAAGAGAGAGAAGTATTTATCATGCTTTATAAAGCAGTGTGATTTTCATGTGACAATTTATTCATGTATGGCTGAAAAATGCAAATAATCTACCACATTAAGTAGTGGTACCATTATGTCTTATGTGCTGGAAACAGTGTATGCTTTGAGAACACAGAAAAAGTAAGATATATTGACATGCTTTATTGCAGTAAATGCTAGTAAAATTGCAACCACTATTTAAATCTTAGGCTGAAATAAACTCCACAAAAATAGGCCACTGTGACAAGAGGTAGCTCTCTGCAGAATTAGAGCTTCAGAGATTATTTTTATCTTACTATTTTATCACTGTAATGAGACAAATTATCCCCTAAGTATAAATTGATTGAACAACATTCATTTCTCAAAATAAAATGAATGGCCAAAACACAAGGGGTTATCTGCTACAGGCAACATTTCGTGCATTATTCATAGTACTTTTTCTCTTTTTTTAAAGGAATTCTTAATTATAATATATTTTATAACCAGTGGCATGTTGGTTACTAACACTAGTGTACATAAACGCTTCCACAGAATTTGACATTTGAGTTTTATGATTTGAAAACAACAAGGAATTCTTGGCATTTCCTTTCTGCTTTTCACCTAGAAGTTTAAAGAACAAATTATATGGCCCACAACACTTTAACCCCTCATTACCATGAGGAAATCAGCTAAACCCTCTACAAGAGAGAGACTGTTCTCAACTGCAACAGAAGATTGTTGGTTCAGACTTGCAATTATTAAAAAAGAAGAAACACAATCAAACTCCTTTTGCAAAGTAATATATCCTTGAGGGCCCAAATGAGCAATGGGATGTACAAAATTTTACCACCTCCTTAGAGTTTCTTTAATTTTATTTTCAAGTTTTACAGAAATTTGCTGACATGGAGTCTAGAATCCTTCCTCTAGTAAAGAGAACAAGAACCTGTTCTCTCAATGATACTACAAAAGTATCAGTTTTAGACAAAAAAAGTCACTGACACAGTTCATGTAAAATTATTGGCATAGTCTTTATTTTAAAGAGATCTCTGCAAGACAGTGAAAGATATTTTCTTCAGGTAGTGATCTAGAAAAAAACTTTTGTGGTAATTATTATTTTATATTCTTACGCAAATATAGAAATACTAAAAAGCTATGACACCTTCCCAGGTCAGAACCCACGTTCTTGTTCAATTTCATTTTCAATAATCTCAGATTTATTAGTAAAAAATTAGCAGTTAAAATAAACATTTATGTACAATATAATTGGAAATCCTAACATCTAAAATCAGTTTAACACATTTTTCAGGGTCTAGGCATGCATTGTCACCCAAACTACAATTCTTCACGACTTTACAATAATATCTTTTGGGTTTGAACACCTTCAATATCTCTCTTGTGTTGTCATGTTGAAAAAACCCACAGACAAGAGGGGAACTCCATGGGATCTCAAAAAATCATTTAGCATATGCAAAGATCAATTAAGCACTTAGTCATACACTGTAGTCTCCAGTGCCAAATCACAGATACTATTCAAATGCATTAATATTAATCAAAATTAACATTTATTTCTTCTTATGCAGTTCCTATTGCAATAATATGGCATCCAAATAAAGCAGCAGCTTCCTGGTTTAAGCATTTCTACTCTACTTACCTCAGTAACGCCCAGACAGAGCATATTATGATTCACATGCAAGCAAGTCTTTCTCATTCAAAGATCTTAGGCCTCATGTTTCAGAGGATTTTTTTTTCCTGAATTTGGGTTCTAAAGAAACAGAGTAGCTTCTTCGCAGCTTTGCCTACAGTAAAGAAAATGTCCGGGCCAAACTGTAAGAAAAGCTAAGGCTTTAGGTGAATACATAGGGACAGCAGAAAACCAGGGAAATGCAGCATGAAGCTAAGTTGTTTCTCAACAACTTTATAAACCTCTCTAAAGAGAAAAATAATCCAAACTCCTTGTTCCACATGTCTAACACTTTTCAGAATACTGGTATCAAAGTCTATGTACAACAAAAATTACCTAATTTTTGTAAAATTTCCGTATAAATATATCACCTTGACACTCTCCTCACAGTGATTTCTATATGTAAATTAAATGTTTTAAATTGCAGTTGTCAGAAGTTTGGGTTTACCTTCATTACTATTAGAAACCTTCCTTTGCAAAGGAAAGTCTCAGGTCTGAAAACTTGTGCAGAGCACCCTGAATTCACATCAATAAAATTATTAAAATTCTGATGTATTTGCAAATCATTTTGTATTTTCAAACAGGGATTGACAAACTGCACAGTTCTCACTCCAGTCATCCTTGCTTAGCGTCGCATATTGCTCCCCATACATCAAATACAAACTCATCTGGAAATGCAAAGTCTCCAAGAGTTTCATCCACTGCCACTGCAAATTCATCTGGGTTTTTCTTGTCTCTTCCAGCTTCCACAATTGTTGCAGCTAAAGAGCAACAAAACAAAATAATGTAATTAGCATGAAAGTGACGGCTAACACGTAGGGCCAAGACAGCTTTGGGATGTCTATTTTCAAAACCTGGTAAGGTCAGCTTAGGGAGATGCAAAGTCTACCAGCTGAATCAGGATTCAACACAAATTATGTACTTAAAGTTTGTGCTTATGCCTCTAGAAAGTGAAAAAGTTATTTCTGAAAATCTCAGCCAGGTGGGTCAAACTGTGCAGAAGCAAGAGAAAGGCCTTGCTGCTGTGCACAATACACTGGAGCCACCAAACACCAGGAATATCTTGGTATCCAGGAAAATGAAAGCAGGGACGTGATACAACAGAGGTAAACTCTGAAATCTTGTATACCAATACTGTCCAGCATTTTCTCTTCTTTAACACAAAAGTATCAGAATTTATCAAATGTCAGACCTCACTTTGGAAACGGCTACACTGGGGCTGCTGCCTAGGACTCACTCCTTGGCTGCTGTGCTCATCCCTCACTTTTTGCCACCGCAGTTTCTCAGACTCTAGGAAAACTTAGAAGTCTATCCCAAACAACACCGGATGCTGGCAACCCATGGATATAAGAGCAAATGAAAACTGTGAGGGCTCAAAGCTCTGTTGATCATGACACCTGCACCTCCATGAAGGCTGAAAAGAGCCAGCACAGAAGTTTCTCCTGGTTAAGCTGGGCCCAGAGAACCACAGACAGCAAGCTACCATGGTTTGAGGGATGCAGAATGCTCTGTAAGACACATTCAGCACAAAGGCACTGCTGAATATAGATATAGATATATTCAGCACAGCTTATTTTCTGACCTGTACCTCTGCTCCACAGCCTCTCTTCAAATTCACAGGAAAATGATGGTATAGTACAATAGATGAAACCTCGAAGTCTGCTTCATTTCGTGATTACTTTACACACCTGCCTTAAGCCGCAGGATGTCCTCCATCTTTTGTTATACATCAAATAACCACCACTTTCTTCATGAGCATATCAAATTCAAGTGTCATAGTGAAGGACTTGATAGCTTCTAGCCTTTTCTCAGAGGAATATCCAAATACAAAACACATAATACAGTGCCTGAGAAAGGGAAGGAAGTTTTTAAGCCACAGAGAAACATCTTCACTGGGGCAGTCTGCCATCTACCACATACACTGTATTGAATCAACATGGCAAAATCTCTCTGATAAAAACAAAAATAAACTTTCCCTGCTCTGAAGTTTTACTAAATTTATTTAATTTTATTTTGTTGACCTAAAACCCAGCTCAAATTTATTGACAGTTATGAGCTTCTGGCAAACAGTACTTGCTGTTGTGCAAACATGTAACAAGCTGTAAGCAAGCCTGAGCCATATTCCACATTGTAAACACCAACAACAGTAATTCTGAGGAAACTTGATGTTTGGTGTTAACTGTGATCACATGTGAGGCTCCAAACACAATCACAGTGTGTCAAACTACACAAAGCTGTCCAAGGCAAATTTCTGTAAATCTTGACAAATGAACTGCTGTGATGGAGACAGTTCAAGTGTAACCCAGCTTCCCAGGCACCACTAGTGGTTCTCAAGGACCCTGCCAGAAGAAACCCTATCCCTGTTGCACTGATTCTCTCTGTGTCCCCCGTGAAGTTCCTGGGACTCTGATTCAGACCAGTCTGGATGGGAAACGGGCATTAAAGAGGGGACTTCTGTTCCTGACAGGTGGAACACAAGGATTTGTCCCATCAATGCCACTCTGTATTCCCTGGCATAAGAAGGTACTCTCAGAGGAGAAACCCCAGAGGTTATGAGGTGAAAGGTGTAATTGAAACTTCACAAATTGCTGGATATGAAGCAGGATATGGACTTACTTTCTATAGACACTGGGAGAAGGGTGGAGAGAAAAGAGCTGTGCAAGGTGACGTAAGAGCAAACACATCAACACATTGTTACACCAGATACTTAGAAAAAGCTGCCATCAAGACAGTAAGAATCTAGACAAGTGTTCAAGCAGGGTGGGAGTGAGGAATTTAGCCATTTTTAAGATAAATTGGCCAAGAGATATGGAAGAACCACATGACACAGACAGCAGCAATAAAACAAGACAACAAGGCAGTATATCACAGTCCAGCTGCTCTAGCTGAAGCTTCAGAATTACATATAATAAACTGTCATTAACAGAAAGTGTAACTTCAAACACAACTTTCTTTAAAGATTGAGCTTCCCAAATAAGGAAATAGAATATAAAAACTGGTTTATTATAGATTTACAAAACTTGAAAACAAAATCCACTAAACTTAGCTGATCAACTTTCAACCCAGTCAAAAAAGAATCAGAACATCACCGCCTTGCTAAAGCAGCCTCAAAAAAAACCGTCTTCATCTGCATTGAGTAAGTCTAATCAGCACTGCCAGGGCACATTTAATGTACTATATTTATTAAAACACATTCGCGTTCCCAGATCCACCTGATGTAAGGAGCCAGGCTCCTCGGGAAGCCCGCGGAGCGGCGCTTTCGGCAGCGCGGTGCTGACCTCCAGCGCCAGCCCGGCTGCAGTGCCGCGCACCGCGCCCGCCACCGCCACCGGCACCGGCCTTCCCCGTGCAGCTCCGCACCCCGGCCGCACCGCCGCGCCCTGCGGAACCCAGCCCGGCTCCACTGCTGTCATCCGGCAATGCCAAAGCTGGCCAGCCTTCTCTGCCACCCGCGAACGCATTCCCGTTTCCCCTGGCGGCTGCCACAGCCGCGGGACGGCATTCGCAGGGCGGCACAGCTGTGCGGAACATTCCTGCTCACACAGTGACATTCGCAATGCGGAATTCCCAGGGCAAATCAAAGCCTGCTGACTGCCAAGGCATTCAGCAGATACTTGCCAGCTTGAAGAGAACTTTGCTGGTTCTCAGAGGGTGACAGCTTCGTGCCAAATTGTCTCCGCTCCCCTCCCTTTTCCCCACTGATTCTTGTAAGAGCTGCACAATAAGTGATTACAGGAATTTTATTCCAATAGAATATTCTTCCACAGTCAAAAGAGCCTCAATTGATTTCAGATTTTTCTTTTTTCATTTCACTTCAGGCAACGCTAATATCTGATAAATTTTTACATAAAATGTGAAAAGTTCAGCAATCTTAAAACTGATTAAAGGAATTAGAAGTCTTGTCAACTTTAACTGAGAAGCTCAATATCAGGCTTCCCAGAATATGAACAAAGTAACATGTTGGCTTTTCAAATCTAGCTCCTTTAAAATAACTTCAAAGATCTTTCACAAAATCCTTATTTTCACTTTTAATAGACACATGGAGCACAAGCCATGAAAGCTACCTTCTGCCTGACATTCTTACCTACCTTACATAGTGGTTTTGCTCTATGCTCTAGAGCACTAGAGCACTCTAAAGCAAAAAATGAAGCACGTTATTGCAGTTTCCAGTATTTATCATTACTTGATTTAAGTTTCATGTTGAACATTGTCAGATCTGGTACTCAAGAACTGTTAGAAATATTTCTTCTTGTTCCTTTTCCTTAAGTAGTAATTCTTCTTATAGTGGAGAAGCTTTTTTGTTTAACTGGACTTGCTGCCTTCCTTTTATCAAAAAACTCCCATTATTCTTTCAGACTAAATGAACGGCCATAAATAATATACCCCAGAATGTATGCAATAAAATCCTTTGGGAAAGGAAGTCTGGTGACAGAAGGAGAAGAAAACAACAGATTCAAGGAGAATATCACTTCAGTTAAAGCATTTAGAGATAAAAACATCTATTGAACATTGATAGTTGCATTTGTGAGCCAGGAGAAGAAGCTTGGGTGCCAAAAAAGGTTTAAACCTGTTAAGATATTTTGACTAAATGGTAAGTTTGAAAAATGAAGTCAAAAGTGGAGAAGTAGATTTTAAATTTTTTAAACAAAGACGGAATATGCAAGGATACTTCAGCCTGATCTCAGCGATGGAAGGTTATGAAATAGACTATCTTGAGTGTGATCACACAGCATGTAAAGGACAAACAGGGGACCAGGCCCAGCCAGCATGGGTTTAGGAAAGGCAGGTCCTGCCTGACCAACCTGATCTCCTTTGATGACCAGGTGACCCACCCATGGATGAGGGAAAGGCTGTGGATGTGTCTACCCGGACTTCAGTAAAGCCTTTGATACTGTCCCCCACAGCTTTCTCCTGGAGAAGCTGCACCAGGGGATGTTCAGGTTGGACATCAGGAAACATTTCTTCACTGAAAGGGTGGTTAAGCATGGGAATGGGCTGCACAGGGAAGTGGTGGAGTCACCATCGCGGGAAGTGTTCAAGAAATGACTGGGTGCGGCACTTAGTCTGTGTTTAGCTGGCATGGTGGTGTTTGGTCAATGTCTGGACTCGGCGATACAGGAGGTCTTATCCAACCCTAATGATTCCATGATATGTCATGTCTGAAAATATTATAGGGAGCAACAGAAAGGAAATAATCACCCAAAATAGAAAAATAGAACAAACGGGAACAAAATATCAGTGGATGAAGCCAAAAGATGCTGAAAAAAAATTTGGACAGGAAGCCCGTTTGCCATCATTTACTATCCGTAGCATTCTGGGGTTAGATCCAGGCTTCCTTCCACCCAGAATTTTTAGGATTAAGTACAGTCCATAACAATTCAAGTCTTACTGATTTAAAAAAATAAATGCCAATATTTTTCACTTACACTGTTTCCTGAGTCACTCCCATCAATCAACTGCTCAAATTCCTTTACCAGAAAGCACCCATAGAATTTAAAATAACCTGAATTATCTCTCAGCTGTGTTTTTATGTTTTAAAGAATGCTGAAGTCAAGCCTTGGCCCAATTTCTAATGTGCCTGTAAAATGGCTGAGGAATACATTTCCAGAGCCAACTGTCCCTTCTGTGGATTAAGTCCAGTTCTCAGTAAAAAGGAGTAAGGAAATAAAAACATAAAAATGCATCCAAAAGCAGGTATGTAAATCTCAACAGCATTTAGATCTCTCAAAATAAAAATAAAAAAACTGTGCCAGAAAAAAGAGCATGCATTGTCTTTAACAACTTCCAAGTATTTTGCTCCAGCTTTGGGATTTGGATGCAGATTTAGTCAGCCATTCTTGAAACTGTCAAGATACTTAACCATGCAAAAATTAAGGGCTTTATCTCACCTTTAATTCTGTCTGTAATTTAACATTAGTTTTTCTTTCTTTCTAACTTATGGCTTAAAACTGGGGCACTGTTTCAGAATTCAATCACACCATGGAAGTGTCATTTTAATGGAGATGAAAGAGCAACATTAACTGACATCCAAAGATTCTGACAAACAGAAGTGCATGGAAGTGAGCAATGATTGAGATCTTAATCACTTGTCAGCTGCACATTGTGATGACTTGCATTTTCAACTAATCTGGCTTGAGTAATGAGTGAAATTTCAAGCTAAGTGGTGATTGGCATTCTCTGAATGAATCTTTTCCTCATATTTCATTTTCATGGGTGACTGATCAATCCAGTATGTGAAAAACTGACATGTGTTAATTGAACAGATTTGTGACAGGTGATTAGCTCTCCTTTCCTAAAGAATCCTAAAGCTGTTTGATTGTTTTAAAATTATAAATTTGGGGGGTTTTTGTCATCACCATTGGCTGTTGACTCTCAGATTTGAACTTCAGCATATGGCTTCAAAGATGCAAACTAAAGCCACGTGAACCCTATAGTCTTTGATTTCTGACAGCTTCTCTTGGTTTCCTACCTTTTGGGGAGGAAAGGAAGAGGTGAGGAACAGAACAACCACCCAGCTGGGAAGAAGAGAGCCTCTCTATGAACAAAGACCTCTTCCTTCTTTGAGTATTCTTTCAAGGCATTTTTTTTTAAGTTTCCAAACTACATACTGAAAAGTGAANGGGGGGGGAGGTGCGGGGGGTGAAATTCAAGGAATTCATGGGAAAACTCTACCAGGTGTTTGGCTGTTAACTCAGCCATATTGTGTTGAAAGCTGAACTTCTCAGTCTACTGTGCAAGAGCCATCCTGTTTACAGTACTGAGAGCCAAAAACACAGGGAACACCAGTTCCCACAGGACTGTTCCCATGGACACCAAAAGCAGACCACCTATAGCTGCTTATTCCTGTAGGGCAAGGAGCCTGGGGACCTTGGAAGTAACCTGCAAGGACAGGAGCTTCCAGAAGCCCAGCCTGAGCCAGGACTGCAACAGCTGCAGGACAAAAACAGCTCCCAGAGGGACAGCTGGCACGAGACTCAGAGCTTTGAAGCCTGAGCCAGAGATGGACTGAGGCGCAGAGGTTGCAGGAGTGAGACAGGACATGGAATCCTCCCTAACCTAAACCTGGCTCAGCACCACACACGCCTCCCAGGAGCATTTTACACAGCAGCAGCATCACATATTAGAGTTGCTGGGAACAGGATTTTTGAGAACTTCTAGTTTCCTGGAAATATGAAAGTAACCAACAAAACAGAACTCAAGTTTTGGGCAGCTCTGCCCTCTCTTCTATGCCAGGAAGGCCACTTCTACCTTAGACTGAAGGACGAATACTGTTTTACCTACCTTTTTTCCTGTGAGAAAACTAGCAGAATCTGCCAACCAGATGCTTGCTGGTAGGAGCAGCCAACAAAGGCCTTTTTGGCCGTTCAGATTGCCACCTTTTGTTCTCATTCCTCTGTGCTAACTGCTGCCCCTCCAGCCCTTATGCTTTGCCCTCTGGAGCTTCATGCCAGACCTATTTTCTCTTCCTCTTTGCCTTCTCCACTTGTCTCTCATGAAAGCTTTCTTTTCAAGATCAATTTCCATTTAGCTTATCTTTTCCTAATTCTTGGCTGATTTTTTTAAGATATTACCATAATAATAAATACATTCCTCTTTGTCTCAGTCCCAGCAGCTCCACAAGATCCTAGGAGGACTACACCAGCCACAGTTGGTTTCAACAGCTAGACTGCAGCTTCTTCCCACACAAACAGAAATTCCTATTTAGTTGTTGTCAGAATAACAAAGAAAAGCAACAGCTGCAAGGACAAGTTTGGTGCATCTCAAAGGAACTTAGGACAGTAGGGTAGCATGAAACTAGTTTCTTTCATTATAAATCAATAATTCTCATAACTAGTAAATATTCTGTAAGTTTTCTCATGCTCATCAGAACACAGGTTTAGAGAATTTCATAAATTTGTGCAATTATTCTGTCAGTTCCCTTGCTAAATAGCTGTGCATTCACTGATGAAGATCTCAGCTTCAAACCTTAGCAATCAACTTGGATGTGTCTATGCCATGGGGCAAGAAAGCAAATAAACATACTTATCCTTGAGAATCCTTAACCACGGCATGCACAAGATCCACTAGAAAATATATGCCACAAAGAATACAGTGGTGACAGTTACAGCAAACAACTAAAAAATTCATGCAGCAGTGTATAGATAATGTGCAGGAAGAATAGAGGATTGATTGATTAATTACATCATAAGGACTGAAGTGGGAGGGAGATTCTCTTATCAGACAAACACATATGTAGAAATACAGGCAAGTTTTTGAGACTGCATGCTGGACAAATTTTGCTTCACTTATATCCAGAGACTAAAGTACTCAATAAATTTTAGTTTACAGAAAATGAGAAATTATTTAATCTTGTAGTAATGTATCTGGTAAAAACTCACCTAATTCAGTATCTCTTATGCCCATGTATGTTTCAAGAAGTTCATCCACTTTTTTAATTGCTTTTTCTTCAACTTCAGTTGGCTTTGTTGGAATAAAGGGAGAAAAGAGCAAAAGTATGATTATATCCATGCAGATTTCAAAACAACCAGCAATGTGCCAGAGATTATCCTTACTCCCATCTTGGCCACCTAGACTTACAAAATCTACAAATAAAACACACTATTCCACTCTCTTTCCCTCTTCTCACAAACATAAGCTTTCCTCCTACTATCAAGTCACACAGCTCACATGTTCAAACTGAACAGGGGCCTTACATCTCCTGACAATACAGATCTTCATCAAATCCTCATCAGCTTTAGAAGAGCCCAGAATAAATAACATTTATTCACCAAACTCTAATCCTGGTTTTGCACAAATTCATGTCAATGCATCTAATTAGCCCCTCCTAACAACCCTTACACCAATCCAGTACACTTCACAGTGTCAGAAATGGAATAAATTCTTCACAACCATCCCACCTCTTTTTTCCCCCTTCCCTCTTTTCAGCACTCCTTAGTCTACTCTACCTTAAATTCATCCATGTAATCCATAATATCTAAATATAGGTTCTCTGCTTCCAGGTTCCTCATACCCATCCGATCCCTGTTAATCATCAACTTCAGTTGTTCTCTTCCATCCCATAAGTTTTGTAAGATCCACATTTTTCCTTCCTACTTATCAGCCTTGGGGAAGAACAAATCAGAAGCTTTGTGATTAAACTACTGAAGGGCATGTACCACACCATACCATTTCCTCCACAGTAGCAGGGCCTTTGGTTCTCAGGCGAAGTGTTTCTCTCCCTTTGGAGATTTTAGCCTCTGACAGTGTTCTATCTTTGGACCTTGGTTCCAGCTTTTCTAAAGACAAAAAAAAAACCCAACAAAAATAAAATACCAAACAAAATTACGTATACAGTACGACAGAATATGACATACCTGTTTTGGTTATTATATTATCTTCACATTTTATTCTAATCGAGATCTAGTCCATGTAAAAATGTAATTATAAATTAACTGTATTCTAAGTATAGCTTTGTTGACAATGTCTTGTCTTTAAATTCTAATATCTGCTCAACCCCACTGAGGCTAGGACTTCCATTGATCAATATATTTAAGCAGGCCTATGGCATTCATTTCATATATGCACCTTGTGTAATCTTATTTCCCTATTCTACAGAAAATGTAAGTATTTATACCTTTATATTAGATAATGGCTGAAGTCACCAGCCAACTGCTGATTTACTCTGGTCTTTACAGGCAGAACACATAGCAGGTTTAGCATTGCAACATTTCCATCTTTCACTGATGCAATAGTGCAAACACTCCTGCTAAGCAGGGGATGATGAGCCACATTGAGCTGAGCTAACAATTTGCTTATCAGCACTCACAGAGGTGAAGTGGCCATAAGCAGATCTGCAGGAGTTTTTCCACTGGTCTCACCAAAATGATTTCACAGCTGATAAATGAAGAGTATCTGGGTTTACACAAAGTTTATTTTACCTGAATTCAGCCTTTCTTGTTTAATCTTGGGTAAGGGCACCCCAGTTAGTAAATGGAGCATGGAATCATTTAAGATTTGGGTTTCTTGTTCCAGGACACAATTTTACATTCAAGAGTGGCAAGGCTTTACTTTACTTGCTGACGGGGGAGTTACATAGTGAATCTGCAAAGTGCTATAAGAGAGGAGATAACTTTGCAGAACTACTTTTAATTGTCCTGTTTTCTCTAACAGATTATTCCTCCTCTTAATAGCAGGTCTTTCTAATGAGCTCTTCTTGAAGGCAATACTTTAACATATTATATTAATTTTGCTCAGTTAGATTTCAACTCATCATTCTTGCATAAGTAGTCACAAATCTAGATTGTTATGCTGAACAGGTCTTGAAAAGTAAATTTTGTTAGCTTTTATTTAACAAATAGGTATGTCACAGACTCATATACACTTAGGATCAACACTTTTTCTTAATCCTTTCATTGCTTCAAGGACAGTTTAAAACATCCTTAAGATTGTCATCATTTCTGCTAGACTTGTTTCAAAAAGTCATTCCTGATAAAAAACCCATATTTTTCAAATTCTGTCACCATTATCACCCTAAAACTCATGATTTCACATAACCTTTATTTGCAGTACTTCAGACCAAAACACTGGCTATCACAGAAACCATTTTTCATGTTCACATAATTAAAAGGCAGAGTTTGTGTTATGCCACCTTTACTTTGTTTCTATTAATTTTTCACAATTCGTAGAGGGCCAGCTTGTGACTGGTACAAATCTTTAATTCTGTGCTACAAGCCTCGCCTAGAGTAGCTGAGACAGCCTGTGTGTACATGGTAGGATATCCAACCAGTAAATCATACTTATTTCACACTGTGCTGAGAGGAAGAAAAATAAAAATAATTTCACACAGAGGCTTGTCTCTTATTTCTGTACCCTCACCAAATTCTGTTGAAATTAACAGGAATTCAGCACCTACTTGTCCAGCAGGATCTGGATCTTGTTTGTCATCTCCTCTGGGGCTATTCTTAGTGCTTAAGCTGCAGCTTAAGCATTATCTTGAATAAATTTGTGCCTAAAGCCTAACTGCACCTAAGGCTAAAGGCAGGAGGTTCTAAACCTATGGAGCACTGCAACTTGCAGTTTCTGTAGGGTAAAAAACAACATGCATCTTACAAAAATCTGTCCACAAAGCTCTGGTTGCCTCTTAATTCAATGTCAGATAAGAAGTATTGCCATGAAATTAGTGCATTTCCTTCTCTACAGCACAGGCAGGCTAAAAGGTATCTTAGTCACCTGACTAAAGTAAATACTATTAAATAATGGCTGAAGTCATCAACCAAATGCTGATTTACCCTGCTCTTTACAAACGGACTGTGTAATACTTTTAGCATTGAACACAAATTATAGGCCCATATTAAAAAAAGGTATTGCTGCATTACTAATTGTGATAGACTACATATGCAATTCTTTAGCACAATGTATAACTCACACGTTTACTTAACAGGAGTATCAACTTACATACAAATGCATTAGAGATCAACTCATAACTCTCATTCTTCACAGAGGCACCAAAGGCAAAAAAAAATCTTTGCATTTCTCTCATTTTCAATTTCTGCTGCTATTCTGACACCAAGTGTCAAGACTGGTGTATGACAATAGCTGTAATCTACTAATACATTTAAAAAAATTGAAAAATAAACATTTAAAATTTTTGTTGCTGTAGTGAAGACAGTGATATTGAATTGACTGTTATTGCAGCTGTGCAGAAGACCTCATATGAATTTATGATTTAACACTACTTTGAAGTTTTTATTACAGGAAAATGCTTCATGGTTTGGGGGGATACAAAAAATTGAGATAATAAAAATTATAACTCAGTCTCTATTTTGACTGCCTGAGCAAAACCTACCTTGTTTGTTTGTTTGCAACACTGATAGAATTAATATATACAAAAATTAGCAGTAGGTATGCATTCCTCCTATCTAAGCAGCACTTGCTCATAGCATGCAGGTGGCAAGTAGAGACAGAGCTTTGCAGTTCTGCTTTCTTCCAGTTCTGAGTACACCTGCTGCATGACTGGAGAGCCACGAAAAGGCTGGGGAGAGGGAGAACAGGCAGGCAGCAAAGGAGGTGCTCTGGGGAATCCCAGTGTTTGCTGCAGCCTCCTGCATTAGAGAGCACAGACCCCAGCAAAGGGTACAGAAATAGAAAAGTCTGACACACAGAACAACAGGGATTATGTATCAATACAGGAAAAATGGAATTTTGAGGATCAGGACATTTGTGAAGTGATCCATGCTTTAAAACTGTGCCTCTGAAACAATTCCTGTTCTTATTTTGCAACATCATGTAGTGGCAAAAGAGACTGAGACTAAGGCTCAGGCTGAGGTAACCCACACCAGGATGACTGCTGGAGGAAGCAAGATGGAAGAAAATCCATTCATAAATCTTCCACTTCAAAGAAAGAAACTAAATGTACTTTCTTGTAGTCGTTATGTTCCCTTAGGTGGACACCTGGCTGCATTCTGAAAACAAACTCACAATGTAATGCAACGTTGGGATTTTACTATCAAGGTGTTTTACTGAACAAGGTGGACGGTCAGGTCACTCACCAAATGCCTTCAAAGGCTCTACCAACTCCAGCTTAAACTTCTGACCTTTCTTCAGATCTTTTAGCATTTTGGCAACTTCATAATGCCGACACTCTGACACATTTGTTCCATTTATGGTCTCTATGTGATCACCCACGCAGACCGTTTTGGTTTGGTCCATAAGGCTGCCTTCTTTGATTCGCTATCAAAAGAAAAAAAACACCACCAGAATTAGAAACATTTTTTTAAAAGGTGACAGTTTTTAAGAGGTGACACCACACAGTTTCAAGAATGTCAGTTAACAATATCAATACCACTTAGCTTATTACTCTAGCAGTGTGTTTTCTCTACAAATTATCATAAAACATATTTTGGACAAAGTATTTTAATAAGCATTGAATATAAAATCAGCCAGAGAAAAAAAAAGAATGCAACCATACTTTAGAAATTAACGGTTCTGAATAACCTAATATTTTTTGTGCTTTAAAACTGATCACAGACATCTCACTAATGTGAATGTTTATTCAAGTTTTTGTGGTTATTTATTTAATAGCTTGACAAACATAGGAACAGAATTTCTCTCTTCTCAAGTATGGTCCAATTACAGTATGTAATTTTTTACAATATAGTAAAAAATTACATACTGTAAGGGCCAATCTTAATAAGACCCATCCCCAGTGGTGAAACTACTATTTTCCTCATCAAGCTATACAGCTGTATATTAAAGGATTTCCTCTGAAATAACAAAGAAGAAGAAAATCTTCTAACTGCCATCTCATGGAAAATACAAATAGTCTAAAGCTCATAGCAGAAGTTACAGTTTTTGTGAAGTGGAATTCAAAAAGTATGGGAAAAACCTTTAAGATATCTCTATGATTTATCACACCTTAAATTTCAGTGATTCTGTTTATTGTTGTTACATACTCTCACATTTGTTCATCATGTGCATATATCATGTAAGCCATTATTATATGGCTATGGAACAGAAAAGCCACAACAGTAAAATATCTTAGAATGAAATTTGTATCTGCAAAATGTAACATGTTCCTGAATAACAATCTTTTCAACAAAGGCTGACGTTGTCCAGGCTAACTTTGCGTGAGATAACAGTGAGACAAGGCAGATAAACACATTGCCACCTCCTACTGTAACAGCCAGCCTGGCTGCGCAATCCTGCCAGAAGCTGCTCCCAGCCCCTGCGCATGCCTGAGCCCACACAGGAGCCTCCATCTGAGAGTCAGTGAGAAGTGTGACAGTGCTCAGCGTCCTGTAGTACACTGCAATGATTTTAAGCTTCAGGCTGAGTTTAACTCTTTCTAGCACCAAACAGAAGCCTCGTGGTGAATGTAAATGTGGGTATCGTACACACCAGAAAACAAATGTGCCAAATGTGCTTCTGTCACCAGGACTCAAAAGCTGTCCCACCAGGCTTCAGTTAATGTTTAGTTTACACGTTGAATTCATATTCATTTAGCTTTTCTTCCGCACTTGGATCCCAACACTGAAACTGTTTAAATAATATTCACTGGCTGTTATTTGTGTCACTTTTTATCATCACTCCAAGTTAACTGACTGAGACAGTTGAGCTACATTGTCGTAGCAATTAAGATGCAATTGCCTGTATTTCAAGTGCTCTACAGTCCATTGAGAAGCTAAGAGGATCTATATTTCCTATGCAATGCCTACCCCGTTTGATAATGTCTCCTTGTACACCACTCAGTCATACTTCAAGTTCTACTGCTGCTCTTCTAATGCTAATTTGACTCCATAATACTTTTTCCCACCTGCCTGTGTACCCCAAAAACAAATTTGTGAAAGCAGAACGACACCAAGTTTTGTTCTTGGTAAGGCAAAACAAGATTGAATTTCATAGGAAAAAACCCTGCAGTTCACTGTCAGGTTTAAAATTGGTTGGGTTACCACATCAAACCTAGAAACCTCCCCGTTATTCAAAATGCAGTAAAATTACTACAACCCATAGCAACCTTCAACAACTCTCCAACCAGTAAATTTAGTATTAATTTTTAATTAAGAATGAGACATAGTTACACATTTTCAAGGAAAATATACGTATATAAGCAAAAACAACTCCATAAAACTTTAGAGACAGTCTCTGCTTAGTCATTTACGTAGACAACCAAGTAAAAAAAAGATGCAGCTTTTACTTTTGTATATGTGCTTTCTATGCTGGTTCAAAAGATCCATCAGCTAAATCTGCAACAACAACAAACAAAGTAAGCTCCTAGAAAGTCCTTAAAATTTATGCATTCCCATGAAGACCGCACCATTTTCATTACAATGCTTATTATTAGATCAGTACGAGGAAAAATACATGTTTGTTCGGAGGAGTTTTACACAATTTACTGGAAATTACAGCTTGTCTGGCTGATGTGGTGAGGGTTTTCCAGTGAGTTCCAATTGTGCAGTAGTCTATGTGATGGCTGTTCTCTCTGCCTGTCACCAACCAAGCACAAAGGGAGTGTCACTGCACGGTGCTGCACTCGTGAACGCTGCTCACTGAAGCACTGCTCTCAATGCCTTCTTTTAAAATGCCACATAAGCAGCAGCATGACTGACTGTTAGGGGCTGCATAGATGCCACCACTAGAAATTCACAGCTCTTCGTCTATAAACATAAAAGTTAGGCTATGATTTTGCCAAAATGCTTAGTGAAACCTTCACTGCATCTTGACTTCCACAAACATGACCTCAGTTGCATTTTTCCCACAACAAAGACAAGCAAACCAATTTCTAAACCTTGTCTTGTTTTATACCTGTGGTAGCCAAGGAATGAACAGAAAATACAATCTCTCCATACAAGAATCTCTGTTTACAATGAGAACAGCGACTGGGGCAGCAGTAATCAAAGATAATTGCTAATGCCTCACTAATAATGTGTAATTGGAGTATGCTAGAGAAAAGAATCTAAAAAAGGCAGAAAATGTGATTAAGGTTCCTAATACCTAGTCTAGCAAGAAGGGTAGCATCATTTCCTCAGCCTCTACTTGTCTCAAAACATGCTGCCTCTAGGTCACATAGAAGAGGAGAAGGAAAGCAATTATGATTAATATATTGTGTATGTTACTGCCCATACTTGCTACTCAAGTTAATTGTGGTAAATTGTGCTAATACATATCCTTGTAATTCACCGTATCTAAGGCAACAATACTGGAAAGCTGAAAAACCACTACACTTGCCCCTACTCTTGCACAGCACAAAGGCTTCTGCCCTGGGAACAACCAAAGACTGAAAGAACATGATCTCATTATCACATGAGTGACAGAAGTTCTATAAGCATCTAATAAATGACATCAGAAAATCACTTTAAAACAGGAGGGGGCAGATGCAAGCAGTATCTAACACCTACCACCTCAGGGTAGCTCTGGAGATACAATGGCCTCATTGTAAAGCTGATACACATTACAGAAGCGATGAAAAAATGAACTAATTTTGAATGACACGCAGTACAGATCAGCTGAACTAATTTTGAATTATGTACCTAAAGAAAAGCAACTTTATTCTTGACTTACCATATATATGATAATAAAAGATTTTATAGTTCTAAAGGATGATTAAACCAATAATTAACCTATTATAGTAACAGTAGCTTCTATAGAACAAAGTATTTCACTGGTAATTAATTTACCTTTATAAAGGCACAGCCAGTTCCATTGTCTGTAATGGTAAGCCCCAGCAAATCATCAGTTTTAAGAACTTCCACTTCTTTTCGCTGTCCTTTCACATGGGCAAATATGAAATCTTCAAGGCCAATTTGTGCACCTAGGAGCTTGTCCATATCAACTTTATGAGTGTTCAAAGTGCAAAACATGATCTGTGCAGAAGGAAAGCAAACACATTAACAGAGCATTAGGTTTGGCGAGCTTGATAGGAAGATAAAATGAGAGCACGGTTCTGTTCTGCCTGGGGACAGAGATGCTTTTGCCCCGCATGGAGCTGCACGAAGGAATTTGGCCAAGCCCCATCACAGCTACAGTAAGGACATGTGCCCAAGCCTTCCCAAGCTGCAGCAGGAGAGGAGTGAGGGCCAAGGGAACCACATGGCTTCCTCCTGGGCAGCACCGGAGAGCACAGGGCAGCAGCCAAACCACAGAAACTCCGCACTCCAAGAGAAACGTGGAGAATCCCTACAATCTACTTCACTGAGGCAAAGACACAGGTTTTCCACACCAGAACACTACACAGGCCTTTTCCTTCCTTCTGGCATCACTGGATGAAAACAGAAAAATTGAAATGAACATCACCAACCTGCTTAAATAGATTCCAGGTCAAACGAAGGGTGGATACTTTTACTAATGTATTTCACAGAGAGCATTCAAGTTTCTGGAGCTTTCAAGAACTTAGATTCTGTAACTATAGGGGTTTTAATATTAAAGACTGAAAGTTAATAGAGAGATTGTGTTTCTTGATGGAGGTCTTGTTTAGTTGTTGTTTTTAAAAACAAAACAAACAACCCCCCCCACCAAACAGCCTTGCTTCAATGGCTGCTTGCTTATCTCATTTAATCCATCAAACATCCACTGCAATCTAACACCTTATTTAACAATGAAAGTCGTAACAGCACACCCTTAACAGACATTAGTTTTATTTGCTCAGGTAATGCAAAGGTTTTCAGTTAAACAATACTCCAGATGTAACAACACCTAGAGAAATTTATCTGGTTTTAAGTAGAAAATTGAATTTTATTTTACAAATAATAATAATAATTATAGTCTCTAACGACAAGCTCTTTTTCAAAACCAAAAAATTAAAACAGATGATATCGAGTTCACATACACATTTTCAGCTCTCTCAAGCTACATAACTTTGCCAGTTTAAAACGGCAACTCAGTTCTCTGTTCATTGTTCCTGCAATGGGTAACAAGAACTGTCTTTACATTTTAGACATTAGCATCCTTCATCTGACCTTGTCAAACAGACAATCATCTAGTAAATACTGTCACACCTTTGAATAGATAAAATTGGCAACAGAGCAGAAATGTGATATTTAGAAACTTGATCCAGAGTTTCTCTTTATAGATCTTCATCTCGATGGCATTCCTACTACAGCCTATAAGTCTGTAGAATTTTTTGTGAGTCAGTTCTGTGCTAACCACAAGGCTGAGAGAGCATCAGCCAGTCAAAAATAAAACTTAAATCATTCTTCATCCTCTTTAGTGAACAACTGCTTTTTCTCAGAACAGATATATGCAAAGAGTAATGTACTAAAGATGTATCTACCCAGAAAGATATACCACTGCAGCATCTACCAGTTAGAGCACAGCTTTATTTGTACACAACTGAGACCTATTGATTAAAAAATGGTATTTTTTCATGGATTTTATGTAAGTTTAATATTGGTACCTAATGACAGATTATATACTTGAATACTTAAACTATGGCTTCCACTCACTCAAACTTTTGCATATTTTAATAGTAATTTTCTTATCCAAAAATTAAGCAAGAAAAAAAATTAATGTGCAATTCTCATTGTTAAGTCTTTTCTGTCCTTACCCTAAACCTTCATAGGCATTTGGTCTTTAACTCAGCTTACCAGTGCTGTGATATTTCAGGCCAACTTTAGCAAGATATTATAAATCAGAACTGTTACATCAGTCACAAAGTATCTAGGATACCTCCTTCACAAGGAGTTATCTTCTGCAGCACTCAGAACAAGGAAATTCCATCTGGCTGGAGACTAAGGGCTTAGGCACAACTTTATAAAATAGATTTGTCCAGTAAGATTACTAACAGATTATTCCCTGCATCCACGTTTTCAATTGGAAGAGACCACATTAGCCAACAAAACCAGGGCTACACTGTGTGTTATATAAAGAAATGGTATTAGCTAAGAAAAAGAGGGTTACATGATGTGTTATATAAAGTATATGTGCAGTACCATATTGCATATTCTATACATTAATTATACTCTCATCTTCCATACTGAGCTTACACCTTGAGAAGGACTCAACAATAAGTTGATTGATAGATTACATACTCAGAAGCTATTGAAAACGTATTAAAAATCTCAGATAACTTTACAGAGATCACAACCACTTTCTGTTTAAGAGGTAGGGAACTGGGAATTTTAATTCTGAGCAAGATGTAACACCCACTGACATATTTCCTATATATGCATAAATCACCAACACATTTTCTCGGTATCTTATTCACTTTATTCCCCCAAGGAAAATGTGGGAGCCTTGACCAGCTTCAGCAACGGGAAGAGCAACCAGCTCCTCCAAGTTCTAGTGTGCTTTTGGTACTCTGTCAGGTATGCAACCTGGTCACTACATCCAAACTCTTATAAAATAAGCACTCAGTGTTTTGCTGTTTGTTTTGAGGTTTGGGGTTTCTTTTTGTACACAAGTGTTACAGCGTAAGTTCTTCCATACAATTACTTCCATACTAATATTTCAAATACTTTGAATTAAAGTATTTGAAAAAGACATAGCAAGCATCACGTGCAACAAGGGTGTGACATTTAAGCACTGCTTAGGAAAACAGCAAGCAAACAATTCTTGCCATAGGGTTGGGAGGAGGTGGTTTGTAGAGAGTGTGAAGTTTGCTCATTTAAAGTATTCAATCTGTAGGCGTGATTGTGAGCAATTTGTTTCAACAGATAAGCATAACAATAAAACTTCCAACATTTTGGTGATGAGGATTTCACAAGCTGACCCTTTTCTCTAAAACACTCCTCAGATTTTTTATTGTTAAAAGGACAGTTTTGTTCAGAAACAAAAGTTTCAGCAATGGCTTATTTGTCAGTAGTCTTTCATAAAAATTTAAATTGAACAGGTTTAAATCAAATACTGCTATGAAAGTTTAATGTGGCACAGCCTCACAGTATACTTGACTGTTTAGCAGGAGGAGGCAGGGCCTGTGGAACAGCCCACACACAAGCTCAGCAGCTGAACTCTTGTTACTGGAAGAGAAAGAGGGAGCTGCATTTCTGCCCTTATTGCAGCCAGAAAGGTCTCTCTTCTGAGTTACCCTTGTGATGCAAAATTCCTTTCTCTGTGAAAGAAACCCCAACCTCCAAGGGCTCCGAACAGACACACCCACTGAGCATTAAGTTTCCTTCACCAGCCCCACCATATTTCACCTTTCAAAGCAAACAAAATAATCAAAAGTGCAAATTGCGAGTAGACAAACAAAAAGTCCATACAGCTTCTGTGCATTACCACTGCCTTCTCATCTGATCAAGAAATAGCCCTGCTACAGCTGGACTTTAATATCCACGTTCTCAGCACCCGATTAGCTACTCTGAATACTTTAAAGCCCTACCATGTGCTCTCACAGGAGCACACCACCACCAAATGCTTTAACAGACCCACATTGTCCTTCAGGCAGTGCTCGTTGATTTATCATACAGGCTGCACTCAGCACTTTCACCCTTACGGGGAACATAACATTCCCTGCTACATTCCCAACAGTCACAGTGGAGCAGTAATCCTGAATGGCCGAAGCTACAGATAAATGCTTTGTCCAACTACTTTTCCTACTTCAACCTCCACAGAAAAATAGGGGGAGATATTTCTACTATTTATGCAAATAGAAACATACACGTAACTGTGCGTGGGTTGTGTTGTTAGTTGAGAGTTGCATCTATCCATCTATATTTTTTTAGCTCTGTACTTTCTTGTTGAAAGCCTGTTGATGTAATCAAGTTAAAAGTCAAGAACAGTGTGATCTACCTCAAACAACACTCATAATAATGATGTTGGAAATTATACAACTTCTGAATTTTTTTATCTAACTTTAGTCAGGGGTTTGTTCTCCTTCACCCAGGGGGAGGGGAATAGAAGTTTCTCTTCAAAAGACTCTCCACCGGGAGAGGCCCGATGAGTTTAACATCCACAGACTGGAAGCAGCCAGAAGGTACACAGGAGATAAGCGCACATTAACAGCCATCACCCCCGAACATCACCCCTGGCGCGGCAACAGACACCTGCTCTGGGAAAAGACTGGTAAGAGAACTGAAGAATGAGGACCAAATTAGCATCGAAGGTGAAGGGATCAATAACCAATAGGAGATCGAATATCAAGAATTGATAATTTAAGACCAATGAACAAGAATTTCTCTGGGTTTTGTCTGTATAAATGTGTGAAAAGCTCTGATAAGGGATTAGGTGTGACGAAATGATTTTCACCACACAACCCGGGCATGTGTGGATGAAATGGTTTCTATTGCACATCCCAGCCAGAATAAAGTAATGCCTTAATTCTCTAACATAAAAAGATGTTGGAGAATTTTTGTTTTTCCCGCAGTTTCGGTGCCAATGACACAGGGAATCTGTTGCTAAAAGCCATATTCAGTCCTTCTCCCTGTGGAAAGAACAGTCATGTTGGGCTGGGGACAGAAGAATTGCTGGACGTGGTAAAAGTCAGGCAGAAAGGGAGGCTTCTGCCTACCCCTCAGCTCAAAAAGGGGTAATGGATATATACTCACCTAGGAAGATGGGTGAAGAATGAAATACCTACAAGAAAGGATGAGTGCAGCAAAAGCCTCAGAAAGCTGCTGTTATGTCTCACTGCTTCATAAATACCTAGCAAACATCCCCTTTGAAGCTATCCATCTTGCCCTGTCCCTATCCTACCCTACTCATGATCCAGGTCTGCACAGAAGTTTCTGTCAGTGTCTCTCCAACAAATACTGTGTTTTATATAAACTTCTCTCTGTCACTGTCGGCAGTCAACCACAGAACCTGGAAAGGATTCTCCAGCAGAAGCTAAACTCAGCTGGTCCTGTGAGATGTGATCCAAAGAAGAAAAGAGGTGCTGTAACCATGTGGAGTCAAAAGGAGAAGTGACAGATTACAAGTATAGCTCATTCAGAATCGTATTAAAACACTTAGGCAGGAATTTATCCAAGGATCCATACTCGTGCCTACCCTGCGGTAAACTCACATATCATATTAAATGTATTCACTTCTGCAAAAGTTACCTGAATGCTCTCCACAGAGAGCTCTTCCCCTCTGCTCCCCCCCACTATTTTCCAGCTCAGCCACTACAGGGTAGAGATCTCTGTGATAGGACCAGTTTCCAAAGGCAGTCAGGTATCACGCTGCCCACAGGCTTCAGCAGAGCTGGGTCACTGAAACTTTCCTAGAGCGGTAACACCTACAAATGGCATTTGAGTACCTCAGCGTCTTTCAGTTTGCTGAGATGTAGTTTCTGGCATTATTCTTTACACCAGAATATCTGTCCAAAAGCAGCTTTAATGAATAGATAACACCATTAAAGTAAATTCTAATAAATTCACATTTCACCGATCTGTCTTGTCTCTATCTAAAATTCTGTTACATGACCCTCTGGCCTAGGTTCTTCACTCTGTTATGCCACCTTTACACCAGGAAATACTTTTGATCACTATTTTCATTTCATACAAATTTCTTAAAGCCAACTGAATTTCTAGAGTAAAAGATTTTAAGGTCAGTGTCTCCAGCAATAATTCTCCATCCATTTTTAGCAATAAGCCACATTAAAAAAAATTTAAAAGGAATGGAACATTAGGGAGAAAAAGAAAATAAGACACTTCTCTAGTCTGGCACAAGGCTGGCAATACATGCCCATGATATGTGGTGCTTCCTCTAAAACCTCGGAGGGTATCAGATTATACATCTAGCAGGAGAAACAGGAGCACACCATTCATACAAAATTAAGTTTCTCTGTGAACACTGTTCTTTCTCAAGTCAGTGAAGCCAAAAGTTCAACAGTGAAAGGAAGAAAACTAAAATAGAAGACAATCTGGTAATTATGAGAACTTGATTTTAAAAGGTATAACTGAGATGGAACAGAACAAAAGGGGAACAGCAGATCAAAATGAAAAGAAAACAAAGGAGGAGAAGGTCTGAAAGCAGCTGGTAAGGTCTGGGACATGGATGCATTGCCTCTTAATTACTTAATGCAACAGCGACTGGTTAAACTGTATTCACTGCTACTGCCATTTTCCCTTTACAATTTACTGTTTGCTGTCAGGCCACAGCAAACTCTCAGAACAAAGCCTGTCGTAGTAGTAGTCTTTACAACTCCTAAAAAAGTCATCTACAAAGAAGAAAAGTAAAGCTGTACAGCCACACGTAGGCATAATGAAATGTTAGCCCTTTGTTTCAACTTGCCACTCAGAGGTTAAGGTTCACAGAACCACATAGGAAGAACTTGATATGGCCACTACCTTTTAACTAAGAGAAAACAATGCATTTACAAACACAAATGAATCATTATCCAAACAAATGTTTAGAACACGGATCAGAAAAAAAGAAGATCAAAAAGGCAGCGGAGTTTAAAAAAAAAAATCCTGTTACAGACTTAAGTAACTTCACTTGAACAGTGAGCCTTTCAAAAATAATTACGTGATAAAGCAGAAAACTTTCCAAACACCACATTGGGCTAAAATTTTAAAATGCAGTACGACTCAGGGCATTCATACCACATCCCCTCCCCTTCCAATGCCTTCATTCCGGGTATTTAGCCTCATAAATCCGTTGCCCCTTTTTTAACTGGAATGAAGCAGTGCCCAAGAGCTGTGTCAAACAGCAGCTGGCAACAGGTCAACCGAGACACTGGAGTTCTGGTCAAGAGGACCACTGTTTTTACCATGTAAGAGTTAAACGCAGCCACACTTATATCTTTTCCCGTATGGCAACGCTCATTTGGAACAGCAAGGGGAGGTTTTTTTTCTCCCACGAAGCGTAAAGTAGGCACGTCCCCGCAAGGCCGTGAGAGGGGATGCCGGGGCAGGGCGGGTG
>VZTG01008006.1:1621551-1688798 GCA_013397845.1 Melanocharis versteri | reverse complement strand
CGACCCCTACCCCCTGCCCCGCCCGGGCAGCGCGGGGCCATCGGCGCTGCCCTGCCTGCGCTCAGACCCCTCCTGCCTCCGCCACAGCCGCGTCCTTTACCGACTTTCCAGTCGCTAGCTCAGGAATTTCTGCTAATAGCGAAGTACTAAATACTGACTGGTATAGATTTATATCCAGGATATAAAAGAAAACATGAAGTATACAAGGACTTTAGGCAACTCTTTCTCATCCATCACAGACTATCTATTCAAGTATTTGTAACGTTTACTAGATTCAAAACATTTCCTTCTCTACTGTGAAATAGAGCTACATGTTGTACAGTTAGACGTTCACATTACAGGAGACACCTGTGCTCCAAAGTAACCACAGTCACCTCAATGGAACTGCTCCATTTTCAGCAGTGTACTGAACCCACCCAAGATGTGAAGACTGCAAGATTCATGAGGCAACATTCAGCACTTCTAAAGGAAACTGCTCTAAAGCCGCAGAGAGAAGCAGCACTGCCTTACCACATCTTCTGACGTTCAGAATAAAAAAGACAATCCATTGCAGAGAAAAAGGATTCTGGCACATGGGGTCAGACTAGGCAGGCAGAGACAATGAATTAGTGTGAGGCAGCCCAGCGTCAAAAGTTCTTAGCAGATCCAATCAGAGCATCTCTGATTACGTGAAATTATGTACAGATTTTAAACTGCTTATGCTGTGAGGTAAAAAAGGGTTGAAGCCAATTTGACTTCAGCTTTTCCAAGATAGCATGTGGTAGATTTAAATGACTACTCAAAAATGGCTTTTATCCATCCTAGTAGGAAACAACTGAATTCAATATTGTTACTAATTTTGTAGGAATTTCCACTAATAAAAAACGCAACAAAACTGCACAGTAAACTTATCCCTACACTTTAGTAAATTACTTTCCAGTTCAGTTTGAAACCACAAAACGTAAACTGGAGGTTTCTCTGAACTTGCAGAACTGTGTGCACTTTTTCCCATTCCTGGAATGCAATTCAGACAGCACGTCGGCATTCACTGGATGACATTGCAGTGAGACGAAATGAGAGACTAACTAACAGTACCAAACTGATCGTGTTCATCTTGATATGTAGGGGGTTTTGCTGTTTTTTAATTTTAAATAAGCAACCTCTTTTAAAAGAAGCAGCCTTTCCCCATTTACTAAAATGTACTACAAAGGAATTGGTGACAAGTACTTATGTCTTGTCTCTACTCATTCCTTTTCTTGTGAAAAGATAATTGAATCTTAAAACCCAGTAAATACTGTTTATTAATAATTTTGTTAATGGGATTTACTAAATCAACACAGTCAAGTTTCCACATATACAGAGGTTGTGCAGATTTATTTTTAAAAATTTGTGGACATTAACAGTCCTAATTTAGGTATCTGTTGCAAAACTTTCTTCAGTGGAACTGTAAATATTTCCATGTTTCAGACAGAGGTGGATGGAGAAAAACAGCTGAAGTTGGTAAAAGAACTATGCTGGTCCTACCTACAGCTTGGAGCAACAGCATCAGCTTTGAACTGTGGAAGGAAAAAATGACGAGGCAAATGGCGCTGACCAAATAAACTGAAGACACAAACAGTATGAAGCATGTATATGCCATCATTAGTTACATGATGTTAACAAGTGAAATGAAACCTTTTTTGTCATTTAAATCGGAGGAAGATGACATTGCACACATGCTAAATTATTTTCAAAAACCAAACCTAGAAAAGCATGTACATGAAATTGCCATAGCAGTCCCCTGCTTTGGAAGGAAGTGTAAAGAAGTGTTTGACACTGTTTCATCTCTCTGTTACTGGAGAGGTACATTACCACAGACTTCTTTTTTCCTCACCTACAAGTACTAATTATTAATATTGCTCAGATAATGCATTAGCAGTTTCAATTATTTAGATCTGATCAGCATAACACAGTGCTGACAGGGTGATCTGTAGAGCTGTAAATGAGTCAGTCTGCTGAGAACCTCAGTGAAAAGAAGGCTGTAATGGACAGAAGACACTTTCTCCAACTAAAACCAATCCTGCTTTCAGTCTCCCTTGAACGTGCACCCTCTAAGAAACTAGCTGCCAACACTGATTAACACACAGTAAAACTAGATCATCAATCGCAATGAGCCTCCAGCCACTCAGGATACTAAGGATCCTAAAATTATGTCAAATTAACTCTTTGAAGAAGAGAGTTAACAACTTAAATGAAACTATTAGCTTTGGTTTTAGAAAGAAAAACGAACCCTGTACTTAAAAAAAAAAGAAAAAAAACCAAAAATAGGTTTGATCCTTTTATCCTAAGTATATTGCACACTACAGGCTATCCCATTCCTTGGTTTCTCACACATAATACTTGGGATGCAAGAATTGTGGCATGCAACAGCCATGAAGTTTCTGGAGAATGTATGTGGAACAAAGTCACATTACTGGATGTGAAATGCCACTATCAGTGTTACACTACACACGTGGTGTCTATCCTTACTCAGGGAAATGCTGTATGGTATTTCAGGTGCTGGTTGCGTGGGGTTTGGGGATTTTGGAATGTAGGGCAGCAGGGCTGTGAACATGGCAATTTGTCCTTGATAAAGCCATCAGGCATGACTAACAAGATTGTTGTTGTATAGCTCCTCCCTTGGGTAAGCCAGTAATTCCAGGGCAACAAGCACAGGGCACTTACACCTTCTACACCCAAGGGGATCAACAGTAGGTCTCTATTTTCACTGTTTAAATAATAGAACAATTAACTGGACAAGCCTGAAGGAAACAAATCATGCCATCCAACAGTCCATTGCTGAGCAATCTGACAAATGAAGAGCTGAGATTCTGCACCTCATGAGGAGATCAGTGCTGCTATTTGCTCAGTTTGGGTGCTGAACAGTAAGTGGCTGGATGACAAATTCCTTGGTTCTATAGAATGTGTTCAGTAAGCAATACAGTAGGAACTACTCATGTCAGCTGCAAAAAAGGACTAGCATTTACTGACTGGAAAAGTAAAATTGCCTCTTAATTGTATTTACAGCAGCATGCTCATGGCCCATATTTTTTAGGTCTAGCACACAAATTCAAGTGCACAGAATTTCACTTTAAGTTATAGAAAATTTCGCTGTTAAAGGAAAACCTATTCAACCCCAAAAAAGTCTGCTTCCAGTGAGTCAGACTAGCACATAAGATGCACATACTAGAAAAGAATGGAGTGCATTTGTTCAACACACCAGAAATAGGCTTCAGGAAGCTTTCAGCACAGCTAATACAAAAATGGCCGAGCGAAAGAATGGAATGCTAACCCGCTCATGACAGCAGAAAGCTGTGGAGCAAGCAGAGGACCACTGCACGGCAGGAAGGAGAAAGGGCTGTAATGCAGCTTGACCTACTCTTCCAACAGCATGAGGTTATCCTAAGGCTTGATGTTGGTGAGACTAAAAAATCTTTAGAAGCAGAGGTTTTCAGACTTGCTGGATGGATTTCAAAGCGACTAAATGACTTTTACTTTCTATGGCACCTAAGCAACCTTCAAGAGATCAAAAACCCTTCTCATCCCAATTTCATGAATGACCATTTTATTTTCATGTATTTCAGTAGTTACAAATATAGTAGTTGACTGAGTATTTGCTTCCTTCTCCCAAGTAGCTTTATTAAATAATCAAGTGGGTTTTAAAACAAAGCTTTTAAGCACATTTTTGATTAGAAAAATATTTTTTTTGTGAATCATGGATTAGATAGATATTAATGCTTCCTCTCGTATTTTGAAGTAATTCTACATGCTGGTTTCTGAAACATATACTTTGTTACCTCTCCATAAGAAAAGAAATACAAGCATTTATTTCATATCAGTCCTGCAAGTTTTATATTTTGAGCCTGAAAACAGTTGGAAAAGTTTAATTTGCTATACACACATATATATATATATACACCTCTAAATACACAAGATACTGCAATTCCTCAATTTAACACTACTCCTCTTACCTGAAGATGGTTACAAAAAAATAGTCCTACTTGCTGTAACATTTTTTTTTACATGTTGGATATAGTTACAAGACCCTGGATTACAAAATGCTTGATTCGATTAGCTTTTAAACTGACAAATAGGAATTTTAGGTTGATATGCTTTAAAGTTGTGTAGCTTGTAGCATTTGCCATCATAACAAAATATAAGAGAAAGTTAAAAACCAACTTTACACTTTTTACTTAAAAACCACGTAAGAAATGCAATACGGAACATACTGAAATGGAAATTTTTTCAACAAACAATATAGAGTATTAACAATATGCAGAAGCACTAAGCAGCAATTTTTTTTCTTTGTGATACTGCTCCAGCAATTGTTTACTTCCTGTAGATTTAGGACTACAACTAACTGATACTGCATGAAGAGATCTGCAGTTGAAAAATTGACTTGAACAATACCCCACAGAAATTCTATTCCTTTAAGTAAAAGAAATGGGATTCTTCTTACACTCATTAAAAGATTATCTCCTGCAGAGTCACATATATAACACTGCGATTTCTTAGGCTACCTAGCAGAGCAGGTAACCTCTAAATTTCCACAGGCAAAAGGCTGACAGCAAATCTTAACATATTTTCTTATGAAAAACAGCAACCAAAAAAAAATCCCAAACCCTTTGAAAGTGTTGTTAAAGCACTGTATTATGGTTTTAAACTCAAGTAATAAAGCATGCCCACAAGGCATTTCTTTCACCAATACCATGCTGCAACCAAGGGAACCAGCCCTATTACTGTATTATAAAACTAGACTATTCCAGAGGGCTCTCCATCTCTCTATGCATCTTTTAACTCTAAAGACAACTAATTCATATTTGAATTTAAAAAAACCAACTCAATTCAAGCATACGAAAGTTTCTGGGCAAACCCTATCCCACATTGTGTCTTAAGTAAACTTTGCTTTAGCTAGGACCTAGGCTCTTCCTTCTTCATGGGAGTAAAGCTTGGCCTTTGAAAATAATGAATACTTGAGATTAGCATGATCTTTAATACCTGCTCTAGCCAAATGCTTTTACAGGGTTCTTTGTGCATCTTTCCATCACAACACAGACCTGCTCCCTAGGGAGTTGTCACATAAGCACCACCATCTTTGGGCTAAGCCTCATTTACAGAACATGGCCCATAGCACTGTCTACAGAAAGTGCCAAGTCCCAGCTCACAGAATCATTTTGCTCACAAGAAACCTCTTGGCATCATGTAGTCCAACACCCCTGCTCACACATGGTCAGCTGGAGCAGGCTGCCCTGCACAATGTCCAGTCAGGCTATGAATATCCAGGGATAGCAACTCCTCAACCTCTCTAGGAAACCTCTTCCAGTGTTTGACCATCCTCTCTGTAAAAAGGTGTTTCCTTGTGTTCAGATGGAATCCCTAACTAACTTGTGTCTAACTTATGTCCATTTAGTCCTGTCACTGAGAGCGACTGAGAAGAGCCTGGCTCCTCCATTTTCATTCCCTCCTGTCAGGTGCCAAGATCTCCCCCAGGGCTTTTCTTCCTCACGCCGGCAAGTTCCAGCTCTCTCAGCCTCTCATACATGGTCCTGTGCTAGAACTGCTCCACTAAGTTTATATCCTTCAAGTACCAGGGTACCAGTACTCCAGATGTATCCTCATCAGTGCTGAGAGTAACGAGGAAGGATCATCTCCCCTGACCTGCTAGCAAAGCTTTGACCTCTGTTGCCACAAGGCTGCACTGCCAGCTCACAGTCAGTCTATTGACAGTTTACTGGTCAGTTACTCCCCAACGGAGTAAGACTTTGCATTCCCCCTTACTGAACTTTGTGAGAATCCTCTGTCCAGTTCTTCAGCCTGTTGAGGCTCCTTTGAAAGGCTGTACATCAGCTGGTGGCACCAGCTACTCCTCCCAGTTCATATGATTTTTAAACTCCATCCCACAATTCAGGTCATTAATGATGCTGACTAGTATTGGCCCCAGTACTGAGCCAGAGGGTACACCACTACTGACTTGCCTCCAACTGGACTTTGTGCCACTGATTAAACCCCTGTGCCTCCTCATTTAGCCAGCTTTTAATCCATCTCACTTTCCACTTATCTAACCTGTACTTCATCAGTCTGTCTACTGATGTAAAAGGTAAACAGCACAGACTGTTCTCCCAACACCCCCAAAGCTCACTGTAGATGGCAGTAAGATTGGTCAAGCACAATTACCCCATTGTACATCTATGCTGACTACCCCGATCACCTTTTAGAAATGCTCTCGAGGAGGATTCTTTTCTATCACATTATCAAGGACCTAGGTGAAGCTGATTAGCCTGTAGATTCCCAAATCTTCCTTCTTGGTTTTCTTGAAGAGTGGTATTTTCTCTTTTCCAGTGTACCGGAACATCTCTCAATCTCCCTGGCCATTCAAAGATAAACAAGAGTGGCCCTGCAATGGCATTAGCCAGCTCCCTCAACATTGGGTACAATCTGTCAGGCTCACAGACTTTCAGGTAAAGTGCACCCTAACCCCATGCTCCACCACCAAGGTTTCAGATTTCCCCTCTAGTCTCAGGGGCCTGGAATTCCTGCATGCTTGTTTTACTGGTAGTGACTGATGCAAAGGCAGCACAGAGTACCTCAGCCTTCTCCATGTCATTGGTCACCAGCTTCCCTGCCCCATTCGACAGCAGGCTCACCCTTTGTTGTTCATGCCCTTGAAGGATCCCTTTCTTGCTGTTCTGCCCGAAGGCTGAGAAACCATCCCACAGCAAATGGCTACTCTGGCTCCTCAGGCCGTGTGCCCTTTGCCACACTCACAATGCAGTCCTGACACTTCCTGGGGCAGTTAAGAGAAGGCTTTCATTGCACAGGGGGGCGGTTCAGGAGTCCAAGCTGATTTTTTCAGCCTATGCTTTGTGCAGTGGAAGGCAACATACTGAAATGATCTCTCTCATGTTTTGCTCCTTGAAATATTTATACCTTTGTGTATTTATACTACTATCTCAAATTTCTGTATAAATGTGTAATGTTACAGACATGGTGAAGATTAATAAGAAATAAAGTACTTGGAGGCTCAAGTACTATATCAGAAATATGCACTGACTTTGTAAAAAAATTACTGCATTTTATATTAAGCAAAATAATGACTAAACTTTGCTGATTAGGAAGATGTAAAACAAAATGAGTGGTTTTCCCTGTAATTTTTACTGCAGAATTCACCTGTATGACTTCTACTTAAACCCTTTTCTTCTCATGCAGCATTACAGCATTTTCCCCCCACCCATCCCACAAAACAAAAAAAAAAAAACCAGAGATTCCACTAGGTGTTACAGATTGCACTTTTAAAGCACAGACTCGCCAGTCTTCTGCATTTCCAGTGTCCTATTTTAATCTGTTGACATACACAGTCTTCCATTTTATGAAACTGGAAGATTTCGCCTAAGTACTTCTTTTGATGCTGGAGAAATGTTATCTGGGAAAATTACTTCAAACTCTATAATTAAGTCTCCACGTTGGTCAGGATTTTTGGGAAATGGCAAACCATATCCTATAATTCTTCTTCTCATCCCAGGCTTTACCACTTCATTGACTGTCATGGGTATGGTTCTTCCTTCTATCGTTGGCACATTGAAAGAGCTGCCACACAAAGCCTAAAGAAAGATTGTAATATGAGAAAAAGAAATTGGTCAGAACGTTTTTGTACCTACAAATGAATTTAGATTATTTAAAAGTGACTAGAATTCTAAACAGTACTCCTGTGCACTACTCAGATGTCAAAATTTAAATACGAAGTTCCTCTCTTAAAAAGAGAAAGCTTTGATTTGTCATTGAATATCACGAAACTCATGAATCTTACACAATGGCCACTGGAGGGTGATTGAGCTTGTATGTCCTCCAAAGACTATTAAACAATAAGGGAGCTGAGCAGAGTGAACTCCCCACTCATACTTCTCTACAGATGTCAGTCTTCGAAGATTCCATTAGAAATTTAGAATCCCATTTCACTTTCTGTTTGTTTACATTGCACAGGAGCTTTACTCTAATATATTATCAACCTGTATTATATCAATTTTCAGAACATCATTTAAGTGTCTATAAGAAGAGGTGTATCAAATTTCACAGCTGTCTTATCTGAATATTTGTGGTGCCTAAAGAAAAGCAAACAATAATTTTGTTACACCAAAATTAGAACATTACAGACCTTCTGCTTTATCCAACAGCTTATTTTCGTTACTAGAATCTCTGATAATAAGATTTTGATTCCTGCAACTTCACCTGATTCAGCACACTTAGTCTACACTGATAATATCCAATTTACATAACAATGCAATGAGTCTAAATAGGCTTTTATCTGTGAAGGAACTGTATTACCCACATTAACACTAAATATTGTCTTTCCTCCCTCCTTCACTATTTTTGGTGCTTCATCTCACTTCACGCTTATTATAGTCCAGAATCCTTTATGGTAGCTTAATTTACACAAAGAGCTTATAATGAAAGCAAGAGTTTATTTCTCCACCTGATACTAATTAAGAAGAAAAATACATTACAGACTCAGCTACATCATCCTTTAAATGATGATTACGTTGAGGCTTCAGACTCTTAAGAACTCTGGGAAGTTGTCTTTCTGCCTTTTCCTTCAGAAAGCCAGTATGTTTTGACTTGGAAGTGAATTTAAAAAGCTATACAATTTTTGTTGTTATATATAGCTCCTCTTACACCTGTTCACAATTATTTATCTTCATGAAATCAATCTCTATGTAGTTTGGAATCACACTGCAGTAACTTATGAGCTAAAAAGGGAGGCTTAGAATTTGTTGGCAGTGAAAATACTTCATATCTCAGTAGCAAGGAGCATACTATATAGGATGTATTTGTCACTTCAGCCTAATGCATCATTAGCTAGAAGGGTTATGTATGAAGATTTAAGACATCTCAACCTTTATTCTTACCCTTCCACCCTTATCCTCTTCCACCTCTGTAGTAAACAGCTTGAACTAATATTCCATTCTTATCAAAACAGCTATTGTTTCCACTATAAATGACTGCATTCTTCAGCCACACACGAAAGTGAGATTATTTAAAGAAAAAACACCCCACCTCCAAATCCTCAAACTTTACAGCTACCATACAGCTTTAGCCATTGTATTATATTGTAACAATGTCAAACTTTTAAGAGTTCTACCACAAGAGAAACCTACCTCCCTTAAGCTGATCTTAACAGGATACACAATATTTGATCCATCTCTCTTGAAATGAGAGTGAGGTTTATCTTTAATGATAAAAACAATATCAGCTGGAATTGTGTTGGGTGTTTCATCGCCTTCTTTTGGAAAAGTGATCTTAGTGCCTTCTTTCCATCCTCTTTTTATCTCAATAGTAAGAATTTTGTCCTCTGTTCGGACACTTCTACCATCTGGGTTAAGCCTTTTACGGGAAATCCTCATTCTTTTTGTGCAGCCGTGATAGATCTCTTCCAGTGACACTTTAAGTTCATGGATTACAGGGGGATCTTGTTTACGACGTAATTGGCTGCCAACCGTGTTCCTTTCCCTTGGAAAACCATTCATACTAAAACTAGTGAAGGATCCAAACGGATCGCCATCCACCTCCATTTCTTCCGTGTCTCTGCCACCAGGCATCCTCCTCCCAAAGAAGATCTCAAAAGGATTTGTGCCACCAAAGAAAGCTGCAAATGTAGCATGTGGGTCGCCATGGAAGGAGTACCGGAAGGTACCGCCCTGGCCATCAGATCCTCCAGCTCCTCCTTTAAGACCTAAATAAGAAAAATAAGCAAAGTTAAAAACAAATTGGGTATTAGTAGAAGCTTTCCTACTGTACAGTGTAATGATACCAGGACTGATGAGTCAGAAAGATATCTGCAGCAGAGGGAAAGGTCTGCTTTTCAAGGAGGATTCACCAGGAGAATATGTGGTACTAACTAGCAATTCAATAGCTCCAACAGCAACAAAGTTTCTGAAACTCTAGAACGACTTTTTCTTCAGAAGAATAGGTATTTTGACAGTGCCAACTTTATTTCATAGGATTGAAATAACTTATTTTAATGAATTAGCATCTTCAGAGCAGAAGACAGGTTCGTTTGACTTGATCTCTTCTTGTTCTGCAAAGTCTTTTGGGAATTGCATCTTTCTACAAGGTCACTTCTGGGGAAAATTACTCACTATCATATGCAACATATTCCATAGCCTCTATAGCTCAGCTGTAACTCAATGTTAATTAGTTTTATCCATTTTCCTACAATTTGTTCTGAGTAGAAGGTAACATGCCAACAGTCAAGCACATATATGCTTCCTTAATATTCAATTTAGAATCCCAAACTTATCACAGCTTGTGTTCCTACGATATAAAACAGGTACAAATCCTGGGAACTCTCTTTGATGAAGCCAAAAACAAAAGCATCATGGAACTTACTAAGATCCATTTGAGGACAAAAACCTTGTATACACTATCACTGTCTCTGTGCAAAAAATCAGAGGTTTCTCAATAGCTTTGTTCTATCTTTCATACGGAGAGATCTAAATCTCATTTCTTCCTGCTACGATTTCCCTTACAATTCTCACTGAAAACACCCTTGTACTCCCTTGTGCTTCCATTCCAAAACAAGCTAAAATCAATTTTTTTCCATGCCTCTTTCCCAACAGGTGATCAAGTATTTCCTTGTAACAGTGCTCTTCTGCACTCACCATTTCAGGATACTTTCTCAAACCATTAGAAGACTGAAAGTCTTCTTAAGAGACTTTTGTCTCCAAACTTACAATGCTTGTTTTTCTAACTCTTTTTTTCAGTCTTAGACCAACTCAGAACTACAGCTGCTGTCATACTTTTATAACCATAGAAAAATGAAGGCTTACATTATGAGGCAGGCATTCTGTAAATTTGAAAGAGGGGTTTGCTAAGGCTTTTTTAGCTCAGTGTTCTCATGCATAAGCTTAATGTTGGGTACCAACACTAACCATGAAGACATTAGAATGCGTTCCCCATTTCAACACCAGACTACATCAAAAGTACGTAGCAACCTATAGTACATCCTTCTGTCACACTACCGTTAATGCCAGACAAGCAGATCAGGGGATTCAATCTGTGGTAGCAGGACTCCTCCTGGAATAGCTAGCCAGAAGTTACTGAAAGTACATCCAGTTCCTGGCTGCAAAAATACTGAAGTTTCCTCCATCCTACAAACCCCAACCCTCTGCATTTCCCTCACAACAACTAATTACACTGTCAGCAGAATTCAGAGAGCAACTGAGGCATCAGGAGTATTCCCAGATTCAACATTCTAAAAGTTCATACTTTATATCTTTGCCCAAAATACTAAATACTGCTATTTCAGTGTCCTCCTTTATAATCATAAAAAACATGGCCCCGAGCAAATAGCAATGAGCAGGCCTACTTGTCACAACGGAAGTAATTCTTTCATATGGAATTCCTGACACCAGGATGTTAATGACTTCCTCTGTTGCTCAATCCTAAGACTGAAAGTCATGTTGGTCAAAAATGGGGAAAAAAAAAATATCACCCTCTCCAGATAACCATTTTAGGATAAATATCACATTTCTGAGGCCTCATTCTCTTGGCATGTTATCACTGTTTACAATTAAAGCTAAAAAATTGTTCTGGTATTTCATGACATCAGCCAAATTCTTTCCTCTCTAGGCATGAAGCCAAGGACAACTACAGGCTGGACACCTGGGCTTCTGCTCAGAAGGACTGCCTTGCCTAGATCAAGCAGATTGCCCTTAAGCAAAAATTAAAGAAAAGAATACATGTCTTTCGAACTGCATCTCAAAAACTGCTTTGGCAAGGGAAGGCAGTAGTAAGAGACCACAGAAAGCTATTTATGAGTGATGGAAACTTTTTCTGCCCGGTAACTTTTTGCCCGTCAAGTAGCTGGGGTTTTTAAAAAACCCTGTTAAAATAAGAAATTAAAACTATACCAGCATTAAAGCCCAGCAATGCATTTTATACCTAAAATCTGACGAGCAAAACATATACATTGCCTAAAGATGAACATATAACATGTTTTCATATGTTTATTTTGCTTCATTCAACATGATAGTGACCAATCAAAGTATAAAAGAGACATACATACCTTCCTCCCCAAACTGATCATAAATGTCTCTCTTTTTGGGATCACTCAGCACTTCGTAAGCTTCTGCAACCTCTTTGAATTTTTCTTCCGCGTGGGGAGATTTGTTCTTATCTGGATGCCATTTCAGTGCTTGTTTTCTGTAAGCCTTTTTGATATCCTCGTCAGAAGCCCCTTTTTCAATTCCCAGGATAGAATAGTAATCTTTCCCCATCCTGAGTGTTGGAGAAATTCAGATTTTCCTTGCTGTAAAGAAAGCAGCGTCCAGTGTCTCAGCAAGTTGGAGATGCTAGAGGAGGAAAAATAAAAATCAAACTTTGAATTGAAACAAACAGAGCTGCTACAAAACAACAAACTCTACGATACATTAAAGATTGATCAGGCAGCTTCTCCGTATTTCATTCCTGCCCCCGTTGCTGCTTTATAAAGGATTACACACCGGGCACGGCACAGCCCTCTGGAGAGCCCTCCCACCCGAAGGACGTGTCTGCGCTCTTTCTAGAACGCCAAACACCAGGGACGTCACTTCCCCGCCGCCCCAGCCCGCACAGCTTTCGCTGCCGCGCGCCTGCGCACACACAGCGCTCAACTTCTGTGCCCCTGCCCGAGCAACTCAAGTTTAAAGGTTAAAACGGAGTGACAACAGTGCCTTTCACCAACAGGGCGGAATCCAGTCAGCTCTGAAGGCTTATCTGCCCCAAGAGACATGCAGAAGCCCATCTAGAGTAATTATAGCATTTTACTTCACTGTTTCTATAGAGACAGCTGTACATAACTCTTTTCCAAATATATCAACATGGATCTGTACCCTTTCCAGCAAAGGCTATGAAGAATTTTACACCCAAGTCAACTACAAAGCTTCAGAAAACAAAACTTCGCTTCTTTAAAAATAAAATTAAGCCACCCTCAACCACAGCTGACTGTAGCCATGTACTATTAAGCAGTAAGAATGAATCTGAGCAAAAAATACCACTTTGTTTAACCACAACTCAAGCCACTAAATTGAAGCAGATCAAAATGTAAATCCTGTCTCAGCCTTCTTCTATGGAATAGGAAATATCAAGATTATTATACAAGCATGGCAACATACCAAGCAAATAGCTTTCCTCTGATGAGATGCTAGTAACAGAAAAATACTTGGTTCTTACACATTTGTTTTAAAATACGTAAAACAAATTCTATTACTGAAGTATTTCTCATTCTCCATAGAGAAAATGCTACAAAGTTTTAGCCTGCAAGATTTCTTTCGTACCTCTGTTAAGAACTATAGGTCAAGAAATTAGTTATGCTTATCAGTAGAGCAATGAACTACATGACAGATTAACACAACTGAAAAATTACTCCTCCCTGGAACAAAGTATTAAAATACACCACTTTTGGTCATATCTAGACATTGTCTGTGCGAAGACATTTCTAGGCTGAATTATGAAGTTACTATTATGGAGGTAATTAAGCTCAGCTGCCTTCCTTTTAACAAAAAAAACCCACTAATCCTCTGACCCAGGGAGCATTATATTTGAAGCTGTTTTCTAGAACCTGCTCAAACTTACAAGAGACTGATCAGAAGGGACAGAAAATGCTTCCTTAACCAGAAAGTACTAGAAAAAGATTTGGGACTTTACTTTCGCTTTCTTAACTTGCGTCATCCTCCTAATCCTCACACCATTGTCTTTTCTTTTCCAATTTCTGCAACAGAATTTACTAGATTCCTTCCAGTGTATACAGGATTTGCTTAATTATTTATCTGGGGTTTTTAATATTCTCCTTAGAATCTATGTGGAAAAGGGAAAGAGAGAATTAAGTCAAAATTTCATCATAGTATTTCAGAAAGCAAGAACTCCGAGCATATATGTAGTTACTATCTCAAATGTAATAGAGGCCAAAGGGTATCGAAAGAAGGAATTGGCTCCCCTTGCCAACCAATCTCTCAGGACTCACTTGCATTTTTGGGACCCACTTGCATTTTTGGCACAGTGGGAGTCACAGGGTTATAGAATCAATTACCTTTACAGCTGAAGAAGCTGTTCCTGAGCCCCACTTGGAATAAAGCTAGTCTTTTACTAAATCACCCTTTTCTTTTTACCTTTCTTTTAAAAGTGCTCTTTTAGTTAATTTAAAATTAGTATTTCAGATAAATTCTTTGAAACCCACATCCTAAATTCAACATTTTCTCAACTACAAATACTATATTAAGCACATATGTCTCCTTTTAAGCAGCACAAAAATACTCAAGCAGTGCAATTAACGAGGCTTAGTGATAGATTCTCTGCAGAGACATCCCCTCCCATTTTCTAACAACATAGTAATTAATTTCAAGGGTTTCATTAAAAGCCACAATAATCAGGATTTCTCCTTAAATAGAAAGTTTCCTCACCGTAATTCTTAAAACTTACAGAACAAATTCTGGTGACAACAAAGTTACACTGGGACTTTTTGCCCAATATCACAGTGACTAAGTGTTCAGGAATCCTTTCTCTCTCTACAGAGGGGGACATGCTATTCTGGCCTAAGTGCCGAGTTATACCCTAATTATGTAAGTTATTCCATAAAATTAAACTACTTAAGTTTCTGAGTGGAATGTACAGCAATGACTACATTACTTCTACTTCCTGCCCTATATGAGATCCTTATGTCAGAATGAATTTATACTCCAGAATCTTGTATTTTGTAAGAGTCAATTCCAGAAAGCACATCCCTTCTTCTCCATGTTGAGACCTTCCTTTCAATGACAGAGATCTTTTGAAAGTACACATAGGCTACAGTTCCTCTCACATGTTTATTGAGGTCTTTAAACCATTTCTAATCGACAGAGATACTCTCTTAAAAGCAGTGAGAACTTCTAATATTATTATTAAAAGATTAGTGTGCATAAGATGGACATCTAATAATCCTGCTAATAACACTCTGGGTACATCCAGTCATACCAGAACTTCTTCAGACAGTGAAATCCATCTGCTAAGTGTGGTAAGCTTTTACATCTTCCAATTTTGTCGTATTAGAGCTGCTAGACTTTTAGAACTCCAAATATCTGCTATTTGCTGTTCTTTGCTGCTCTTTTTGTTATTTTATCCCATATTCCTCTCCAGAATTATTATCTAAAGAAAAGAATGGAAAATCCTTCGTGTACTCTCCTCAAGGACTTCTGGCCCTGCAGTCCCTTCAAATAAGCACAGATAAACAGAAAACAAAATAGCCTTAAAAAACCACAAGTAAAAATTTAGTTATACTGTTATAGTCTTATCTTCCCTGTTACCAAATACACCTAGAAAAACACTCTTCCAGACCATGAAAAGATTTCGCTTCCCATATGCTTGAGTATCTTTTGTTTAAAAGCCTGAATAACCGTCTCCTAAAAAACCAGATAAGGTTTTACTACTGTGTGACATATGAACTCCTTTATGGGATTATTTTCTCCTTCACAAGTTAATGCATTTCTACCTTGGTGTCTTCCCCTTTTGCGGCAGAACCTGGAAACATCACAGGGCCTTCCGTCAGTATGCCCATTCCCCAGAGTCCTTGCATTGCAGTCCCCTCTTATTTCAGAGACAGACACTGTGAGTGCAAGTCCCACAGGCACCTGCAGCGTTTGCACACCTGCTCACGCCCTCTTGTCACTGCGGCACACTGCAATGTGAGCTCACCTTCCCTGTGACTTTCACCTTCAGCTCCAAGGAAGGGTGGTTCTGGGATTTCATCAGGCTTGCTTAGGTAGCTTTAAGAGCACACAGCCCGAGAGATCCTACACAGCCACGGCTGACCTCAGCTATGACAAGCCAGCAGTAGTGAGTTCTGCAACTCCCTCAAGCCTTCCAGAAGCAAGTCACTAAAATGCATAGCCATAAAATTAGTGAGGTCATAATCTAAGACTTGATTAAGCATGCCCCTGAAAGAAAGCTAAGGAAATTCTCAGACATATAAATCCAGTAATGTACTTGGCTGAGAAGCCACCTCAAAAACATAACAGATAAAATCCCCTCACCATCATTAAACTTTCTTTCTCACTCTACCACATTAATTCTCCAACTGATAAATCACATTATGACTCAATTCACCATCTATATCATCAGTTCTTTGTTTATACAGTCTTCAAATACAACAGCTACATCCCATTTCAGGCATACACAGAAAAAAGTTATCATCACTCCAGTATCAAGTGGTATCTATTAAGCTCTTGGTCATAGTCAATTCTGTAAAACAATTTTCCACCAAACTAGGCAATCTCAGATGTGTCCTTCTGTTCTTATAAGCTACTTCCGAGTAATATCATGGTACTCCTATTTTGCACTGAGAAAGTTAACAGCCTGTATTTGTCCAGTGCTTCTTTACATGTTTTTTATTACAGTGTAGATTAAAATAAACTCAAAAAATGGGAATTTCAGTTCAAGCTTTTTAATGTTGACTGAGGAGAAAAAATGGCACATCTTCAAATGTAAAAAATTACTATTGCAAACAAAATGCCAAACAGACTTAAAAATTTTATTGCCAGGAAAACTGAATAGAATTTTGAAAACATACAAAACTTGCCAAATATAAGCAATCTCTTACCTAGAGGATTCTCAGTATTCTTTGATCAAAAACAATGACATTCACTTTTGCAATATCAGACTTCCTTTTTTCACCTAAAAATGTGTATGAAATACACACTAGGAAGCTGAAAATTTTTCCTTCAACAGCTCCACTGCAGAGACCAAGTCTGACTACTGCATTCCACTTGAGTTAGTATTTGAATAAAATAATTGCTGCTTTAAAATGTCTTCTCCATTATTCTTTCAAAACAAGCACAGTTTAACTCACATACATATGGCCAAGAGCTATACATATCTTGTTTGGCAGAAAGTGGGGGCAAGGTCCTACCACTTCCAGGTCTTAGAAGAGCTGCACTGACAACATTAGCTTTGAATCAGTTGCTTTCTTTAAGAAGCCTTCACAAAAACTGAGAGAAATTATGGAAACATCCACAATAATAACAAATTGAACTTTAATTATAGATTAATCATAAATTAGCACCAGCATGTTATTTTAAGGAAAAGCTTCTAGGCAGAACAGTGTCAGTACTCCCTGAAGTTGAATAAAAATGCTCATTACTTCCTTTAAATTAAGCCACTTTTTTTGTACTCCTCACTTATTAAACCATAGAAACAAAACTGAGAAAGACAGGACTAGATCACAGAACAAATTAAAGAGCAAACAAAACCACAAAGGCAAATTCCAGACAGATCACAACTATAAATACACATGTGCACATAAATGTCAAGGCAGAGGAGCCAAATCCCTCCTCAGGAAAAAACTTTCACAATTAAGTATCATAATATTTGCAAATCCACATTAATGAACGGAATAAATTTATACTTGTCTACAATGGTTTGAAGAAAGCACACCCATATACAATAAAAAAAACTCCTGTTACATCATCCATTGTTTTCCCAGAAAAAAAAACCTGACAGCTCTTCTCCCCACCATCTTTCACTGGATGTAGTTGTTGACTGAGCTACATTTGTACTTTATATACTCTTTATACTGTGATTAAGACCTGCTACATGCAAACCCCATTCATGAATTCTATTATTAAAAAGAGTTTCACCACAGAATCATTCAGTAGCCGGTATCATAGACAGAAATAAATTTTAGAGTTTACAACAGAAGCAACCATTACTTGATTTTTTAAAAAATATATCTAATAGAAAATGCAAGTGAAACCTGCAGAGCATAACAGTTCTTTCTCATTGATGGCCCTAAAAGAAAAGCTTTATTTAGTCACACACTTCTTACCCCAGTAACCACCAAATTTATCAAATTTCTACTTCAGTTCTCTGTGGAAACTGCTACTGTGACAGAAGTAAAAAATTAACTGTACATAAGGATTCTGGGACTAATTTTACATCTAAATGAATAATAATAAAAGCAAAGTGAAATGCCACATGACTTTCAATTGAATTAATTATATTTAAGTTATACCAGTCCTAGCATCAACAAAAATATTTTCTATTTTTTATTGGCAGTATCTGTTTTAAAACAGTGTCTGCAGTACTACTGGGAACACACATGGAATTCTGCCAACAGGCCAAAGGACAGATTTTTTAAGGTGTTTTGTGGAAAAGCTTACTTTAAATATACATTCCAGAATTTATATGAATTTACAGCTCTAGTGTAAAATCTCAAACCAGAGATACACTGTTACCACATTTGAATCTCCAAAATAATTTTAAAGCATGTGATTCATACGGTCTTCAATTTTATTTGGAAAAGACTACATGACAAGATGGGTCTTAGCAATTTCTTTTAAAATTAGTTTTAATTTTTATTACTTTTTTAACAATAGACCAAAAGTTAGAAATGAAATGCACAACTGAAAATGTTCATACTTTAAAACTTACTATAGTTTATTATATGCTAATTTATGGGTTGGGTTCTCCTCTTCAGGACATTATTATTTCCATTACACACTGATCAGAACATAGCAAACTTACATCTCATACCTGATTCCTGTCTACTAAGTCACAATCTCTACTATAGCTGAAAAACAAAAATACTCTTGGAATAATCTTCCAAATTTTAACTTTTCATCCCTAAGAGAGAACGAACAACTATTTGAAAGTAGGCAGAGTTCTTGGGATTCAGCAATGATGTACTGATTGATGAAAATGCAACCAACTCCCTCTTGGGACAGGGATTAACTACTCTAGCCAAGTACCAGACAGCACTTAAAAACTCAAAAGGAAACATCCACAGTATGGCCACACAAAGCAACACAAAGTATTTCCATCCACAGGTTAAGATTCCCCTCTTCTGAAAGAATACACATTCCACAGGGGCTTTTCAATTCCTTACTTAGATTCCGTGTCCATTTCAATTCCCACCCACACGTTTCTGTAAATGGATTCTTATTCAATTTGAGTGGTCGATCAGAAAAAATGCCAATCATGCAAAACATTGAACAGGTTCTCTCACATTACTGACCATGCCTGTTTAGCACACTACTACGAACTTCAAGCAGTTAAGAATGTTGTCACACATACTTCTGTAAATATCTGTATGGAAAGGTGCAGTGTCTTGGTAAGAAGTATCTCCTGTTATTAACAAAAAAACTCACACATTCACAACGAAGCTGAAGTTCTGTTTCATCCAAGAAAATGTTCGATTTTAACAAGTTCTGCGCAATTCACTACTTAAGTTACCAGTCTTGGGCAAAGAAAGCAGAGAAATACTGTAGCCAAACTTCTTTCTTTCAGTTTTATATATAAAAAGCCTGGATTTTTGTCCTAACTATCTGCTGCTCTGATGGTTATCACTCAGGAATTTACCCGAGCCACAAGGAGTTCTGTCCTGAAATAGCCCATATGCAAATGAAGAGTTAGACTTAATCACATATTTATCACACTGTACTAGTCAGGTTTCTGACTCACATGTCACCAACCTTCTCGTGTTGGTTATATAACAAGTGAAGATATTTAATATGATGAACAGCTTAATGCTTTGTGTGTGTTCAGTTTCCCTCCAAGACCAGCTGCTTTTTATTTGATTGTACAAAGTTTTATAGCCCTTCTGTTAACTGTTTTAAGCAAACATACTGCTACAATCCAAGTCTTTCAGATTCTCAAGTGCCAACACACTCGGACCCTGAATGTTATCAACACCACCACAAAGGACTAATTTACTGGATGCACATATACTTTACACAGAGCCACGGGCTTCCATGTTACGCTGCTTTCTCAGCAGGAAGAGTACACCACTTACTAAAATATGTTGTTTATAAAAGGTTAAAAAAGTACTGATTTATTCTGGTCAGTGTCAAAAAGAATACAAGATCACTTGGTAGCCAGAAAAGAAATGCAAATTTAGTGTTAGGAGCTACTAGGACACGAAAAAAAAAGAAAACATTACTCTAGTATCATGTGAACACTACAGTACCAATAGTACATCTACACTGTAACACTCAGCTATTCTGCCTCCTTCAGCTCCCTCAAACCACGTGTATTATTTAAAATAAAAAATTATCAGAGAACCATAACAGACAATAAAAAACTGCAAATATTTCCACATGAGAAACAACTCAGGACTGAATTCTTCAGTCTCCAAAAACACAGAAGTCACAAAGGTCTGCAAGGTCTACAGATGATGAAGAAAGGAGATGGATGAATCGTTCATGGTATATGCCCATTTAAGCCAGAGCCAGAGTGTAATTAGCAGAAGCCAGTTTAAATAATAAAATGAAGTTCTATAAGTGATAAAATTCCCTGCCAAAGGACACTGAAAACTCAATAATGGTGTCAGAGGGACACTGAAAAAATACCACAGAAGAGATGCACTGCAAGTTTCTTAACAAAGAAACCAGAGCAGGAATGTCAGACAATTAAAAAAAACAACTGAAAAAATGTGCAGACCTCTACTTGTTTGTCCTGCAGATACGTTTATTATACAAATCTTGAAAAATAAACAATGAATATTAAGTATATCTGTATTGTTTTCTACTTAAGTGAAATAAAGGGATGTTATTTACAATAAATACACTTTTAAAAAACAAGTATTTAGTAACACTCGTGAAGATGTTTCCAGTATTCCTGTTTTCAGTAAAAGTGAGGCTTAATTTGACATTCACAGCCAACAGATTCAGCCCCATTCCTGCAGCACAGAAGGGGCAGAAATCTCTCTAAAAATAAAGAACAGAATGGCCAGCTCAAACACTACTGCCTTCTGCAGCCCAGCATTCCTCATCCCACAGCCCAGGGCCAGCTGGCACAAACCAAAGTAACATTTGCTCTGGGCTGGCTGAGACTGGACACAAGGCCAGGCAGCTCAGACCCTGAGAACTGTGACTGGCTCCCTCCCAGATCTTCCACCAATGAATCCTGGTGTAGGAGAACTTCTGTGACCTAATACCAGTGCTATGTACTGATTAACAGGAAAAGGACAATGGAAAACTCGGCACCAGTTTCCACAATAACCCTTGCTGACTTTCCTTCAAGAAACTAGAATTGAAGGTGTTTTAAAGGCATTTTGAATGTATTGATTTCAACACCCTACATGAAGTCAGTCATCACAATTCTGACCTCCCAGGAAGCATTAGGATGGACAGTATGTTTTATTTAATATCTACTTCGATGGCTGTAGCATAGTACAGCTCCTCTTTTAGCCTTTCTACCACCTGTAACAGTTTGCTGCTGTTTACCCTAAGCACAGTAGCAACTCCTTCATCCATAACAAAGTAACCCTATGGGTTTTTTTCCACCAAACAATAGAATTAATAACCTGCTGTCTTAGCAAAGATGCAGCAATACAGAATCAGGGCACCTGTAGAATGATGATATTCCTCACGGGTTAGCTCTTGCAAAAAAATCTCTGTAACGCTGGCACTGACACAACTCAGATATGGCTTGATCTGAACCTGAAGTCTTTCCAATGGTTCTCAGCCTACCATTAGGTATTTCAATTTGTTCTATTTTAGAAAAACCACTGCCCCAACACACTGCCAGTTCAAAACATTCATTAGTGAAACATAACGCATTATAGAAATATTTTCCTAACGATGAATATACTCTACAGGTTTACACAGAAGGTTGACAAGACTCATCTAGAATTTTATCACTACTTCACTCATGTTCTGTAACTGAGGAACAGACAGAAGTTATGTCTGCAAGCTATTTTTTCTTCTTGCAAAAGTATTAGATTTTTTTCTGACATAATTAAAAAGCTATCAATGAGAAACAACTGAATAAATATGATAGCAATCATCATTACAGGTCACACAAAAGAGGTGGGTAGGTGGAAGATGCTTGCACAATCCCTATGCAAACTCTGCTTGTGGTTTCTTGGGGTTTTTTCCCCTTTAACAATGACAGAAGGTACTAGTTTCCAGTAGAAAATGAACTATTTTTTCAGCCTTGATGAAGAGATGAACTGTAAACACAATAAATCCAGTTGAAAAGCGACTCAGTTACACTGTATTGTTTTAATTGCTGTCACACTCACACAAGATCAAGGTTATTAATGCACTACCAAATAAGGAACTGCCCACATTTTTGCTGTGGACATGTGATCCCACTGTTCTTACATAAGCAAAAGGAGGTGGTCACACGAGATGCTTTTTCCAGAGTGTGCTCGTCAAAATCCCACCCAGCTGCTCTGATTCATGCAGCCAGTTTTACATGCAAGGCTGAAAACACACACACTGAACTATGGTACAAACACAGGAATTTGAAAAGGAGATGTCAGCACAATGCTGTTCAACCTGAAAGGAGAACAGATGTCAGTAAGAATGTACTTCACCTACAAGAGACAGAAAGACAGGCAGCCGTAGTTATATTTACTACAATCTGCTGTAATAGAAGTCAAAATAGTTGCTCACTAGTCTTTGCAATGTTTCAACCACATCCCATAGCTAAGTTATGTTTCATAGTTGGTTTCTCCCTTCTTAGTCAACCTTGAAGAGTTTTGAGAAAAGATAGAAGGTAGGAGTTTAATAGATCTACTTTGCAGTTAGTATCTTAAATTACTTTATTCCTCTAGATTAAATAGTGCATACCTAACTAAGAAGTAAAGGTACAACACGGAAAGATGAACAGCAGAAAAATATCTAGGTGTTCAGAAGTGATAGCAAATTTCAGCATCTATATTACTAAGAAACTATCGGAAATCTGCAGTTCCATTAAAATTTAGGCCTAGGTTATAGGGAAGTACACCGATTCATTTAGAGCAATCTAGCTTTTCCCACTTCAAGACAAGAATTCTGAATATTAATTCTGCCTTAAATAAAGTATTTACTCACTAATTAACAGGACTTGAATGCACATTGTTCAGTGCATTGCTGACAGAGGGATATATTAAGACACTCCTATCCTCTACAGCTCCTGCTGAATGAATCATTTGTTCTCCGTTTACAGTCTCCCCGTCCCCATCTCAGCCTTTCTTAACCCCCATTCATATGCAACTTCCACGCCTAGCTCCACTGCCCAACTTATTTCAAGCAAGGCCTTTCACTCTTCTCCCCCATCAGGGAAGAATTCAGCAGATGCTAACAGCAAATTCTCTGTGGTCTCAAAGCTTTCCCTCCCATGACACCACCACAAAAACACCCAACCCCCTCGAACAAGTCAGTGGCTGAGCACTGATGACACGATCATGCTGACTAATATTATCCAGCTGCCTTTTGCACCACATTCTTTCTACAGAGTGATCCATAGTCCCTTTGCACACTGCAGCTTTATCTATGGAAGAAGTGAGTGTTCTCTGACTTATCTTTCTATATCTGACACACCCAATGCAACGGTGGCTTAATGCAATTTGATAGCCTCCTGTAAGGTAGTCAAAATTTTAAAATGAGATTCACAAGAGTAAAATATGCAAGGGAAGAGCTCGAAAGATTCTACATTTATACAGCTTCTCTTCAAAGTTTTAACACACTAAAACTTTTTTTCTAAGAAAGGTAACTTGACTAAATGTAAGCCAAAACCACCAGATACAACTTTTTTTTCAAACTCGTTACATAGAAGTTATCCCAAATACTGTCCAAATTGTGGATCTGAAAGCTGTAATTACTACTGCAGTACACATGTAGTAAACATGAAAACTCATGACAGATCAACAGCTGTTTGGATAGAGCACATGCTCTATCTTCTCTCAGCAGTTATTTAAGGGAGCTTTCTACTGATAATGTTGCAGATCCCGGACACACTTTGCCAGTCCAGGAGTAACAACTGACAGGATCTGAATCAATTGATCTCCATCTCCCAAAGTGATGAAATAACCAGAAACCAATTGCAGATTTCAGCACAGCAGCAATGACTTGCAGAACACATGCCAGGCACATGTACAGCTATCACAGAGCCTACCCTTCTCTCATAGAGAATATAAGCACTTCACCTATATAGATGTTCAATGCACTGAGGCAAAGCTGAACAAAACACACTACCCAGAGAGTTGCAGAGGCAGCTTCGTAAGAAATGTAACCCTTTACTTACCGACCTTGTGAGAGGTCTCCTTACATGTACCCGAAAACCACTTATTTCACGACTGCTTTACCTTTTGGTCTGGTCACCACAGAGCAAAGTTGAAGTGAATTGTAAAAGGGAAAAAAACTCCAGCCAACCCAGCAGAACTCAATGCGTGCATGCACTGAAGTGGCTTTGGTTATGCAGAGCATCTGTGTCAGTTCCACACTCTTACACTGATGCTTCTACAATACCTGAACTAATACAGAAATACCCTGAGGACCTTTTGATAAAAGGACTCTTTCACACACAGTATTTGACTATTTTTTCCCTCAGAACAATCCATTACTTAAGTCTGTGACAACCCACAATAATAAAAAGTTTTCTGACTTGTCAGATATTTACACTAGCGGTTTCTCAGCAAATACATCTAGTAGAATATCCTAGTCTGACGATTACTGCAAAAAACAACCATTATGGCCTGAAAACCATGGGAGATGTCATAATCTAGTAAGTTCAGTTAAGGGAGACATCTTCCTCCAAACTCTAAAAGAAACAGTGAAGAGACCTTTTAAAACTCCATATTCTTTAATTTCTTATATTGCCAACTATCTAATTATTAAGATTCTGAAAGGCAAGTGGTACATTTCTCTACTATTCATCCTTCTTTACTAAGAATGAGTTACCATATGAAGTGAACCTTATTTTACACAACAAAACCAAAGTTCTCATGCTCTAGCAGCCCAGTGCAAACAACTGCTTACATCAAGCACATTTAATCTCTTAGAAGGCAGACTTGGTTGAGAAAACAAGCAGTGCAGGTAACTTTTTGCAAGTGAGAAAGCAGAACATCCTGCTGGATGCTGCTGTAACATGCTAGCAAAGCACTTGAACAAATACTGCAGTTAGCACTGTTGAAGGGTTAGATCCTCAACCCACTCCATTAACAGATTAAACAGAAGGAATTAATCCCATAGGGATAAATTTCTTAACAGAAATACCATTTAATAAAGGGAAATGAATATAGAGTGCTTAAGAGATGAGGTTTTCTAGCAGATAGGTTCTAAGTGCCATCATGGGAAATACAGACAGAAGCAACTGTTAATAAAGGTCATTAGATCAACTTAGGAACAGTGAAGTAAAGGCAAAATATTTATATAGTGTACAATACTGTGAGATCTTTCTCCTTTTTAATTTGCTAAATCTCATGTTCTGACTGTAAAGCCTACAGTGACTTCAAGAACCGCAAGGACTCAGGAATAATAGATATACTAAATATCACTCTCAACTTTCAAATAAAGCATAGCCTTAAAGAGTAGTAAAAAGCTGATAAAAACCCCATGAAAATTAACATTCACTCATCATCAGTTGTTTACAAATTCAAGTAGAACACTTACACCATACCAGACAAGAGTGTTTTTATTAGCCCAAGGTATTATGACTGCTTAAAAATCATCAACATTACACGGCTACTGGCTTGTCTCACAGAACTTAGCGAAGAAACACCAGCACATTTTCTAACAATAAAAAGCAAAGCACACTGATGCTCCTCTTCATCCATTAAGTGGAGAGCCATGAAACACATAGCCAGTGGCCAGGAGTGGTTTCAATGTGTCACAGTCAACTACTATTGCTCAACTAATATTATACAAGCAAACGTCTGCAATACACAAGCTCTTAGTAACCAAGAGAATGAAAAAATATTGTTTAGCAATAGCAGCAGAGTCAAGCATAAGAATTAAATTCCCACTCTCCAAGCCAAGTTTTACCTTCTCCACCCCCTCCACCTAACACAGCTACATTAATGGAAAGTATAAGCTAATTCTTATGAACAGGCTTTTTCAGCAAAAGTATCACAGCAGCAAGTTTCACCCGTCTGTAGTAATACACTGCCATCTGCCTAGAAGCATGTAGGAATTTTAACTTTCTGGAACATACATCTCTTATAACCCTTCCTGACTACACTACCTCAAAACTGTTACAGGAGCTAAAAATCTAGCATTTTTTCAGCTTCCTTTAGTGAAGCTACCTGCACTTGAGAATGCAGGATAATCTGAGCTCAGCATCACAGTGTCTTATAGTCTACTAAAATGATCCTAATTACCATCGTCTTAAGGCAGCATAGAACCACAAAGCAGCACTGAACGACAGAGAAGGGAAAACACCGAGAGGCATTTTCTCATACGAATCCAAGAGTTCTTGCACACAGCCCTCAACCAGGCAAAGTCCAAAACAACAGTCTCTCAAGTAAAAGCACTGACAACAAAGGAATACACTCAAGGCTGGAAAAGGCCTGCCACGCTTCACGTTAAAGCACACATGTTTATAAAAAAGGTATGCCGTTTACGTAAACCACGAAGAAAAAACAATTCAATACATGTAAATATTCTTTAAAAATTGCAAAGCATCTCCTCAGAATGGTACAGAACGCAGTCGTACAGCAGTTCCCCTCCAGTATTATCTAGCCTACACTGCTATGATTCCTAAGTAGATGTTCTATGACCTTAACCCGATGTGAAGCCTTTACAACACTGTCATCCATATTCAGCATGACAGTTCATCCCCACCAGGTCACAGGACCTTAACAGGGACCAGATTAAAGCATTACAGACTCCAGTTTTTCATTAAACCTTGTGCTTGCGCAGACAAGAAAAAAAAAATCCCCCAGCTGTAAAAATCGTACATTAGCAATGAACATTTTCAGCTAGGAAATAAACAACCATGGACACTGCAGGAAGAAGCAAGCGAAGCTCCGTAAAAGGAGAGAGCCGGTCCCGTTTCGCAGGGCTGTGGAACGACTTAAAAATCCGTTCGAAACGAGCGGCCGCGCCCGCAGGATGGCAGCGGGCAGAGGGCCGCGAGCAGCGGGACGGGACGGGACGGCTGCCGGCCCTGCCCCCGGGCCCAACGGCTCCGCCGNGAGAACTGCGCGCTGCCACCCCCCGCGCGCTCTCCCCCCTCCTCCCCACGTGACTCTCCCGGCCCTATCAGCAGCGTCCCCACGCGCTCGCGCCTCCCGTGGAAACATCGCGATCCGACCGCCCCCCCTGCAGGGCGGGCCCGGCGGCCCCGCGGGGCGGCTGGGCGGGGCCGGGAGAAACGCCGCGAGGCTTCTCCGCCGTTCTCCGGCGCCCGCAATGAAATCCCGCCCGAGATCTCGCGAGGTTTCGGCGCGCTCCCCCCGAGCACGATGCCGCGCAGGAATGTGAAAGGCGCGCGCCCGCCGCCATTTTCTCTCTTTCTTGGCAGGCAGCGGCAGCGGCCGGAGCGGCGCCGGGGAGGCCATGGCGGATTATTCCACGGTGCCCCCTCCTGCCGCGGGCGCGCCCGGGGGAGGTGGTGGCGGGGCTGGAGGTGTGAACGATGCCTTTAAAGACGCTCTGCAGAGGGCTAGGCAGGTGCGTGTGTGTGGCACTATCGAATCAATGGCGTCCCAGGGCCTGGAGGCCGCGGTGTCGGAGCCGCGGGAACAGTGAGGGGGCTGCGCACTCGGCTGTGGGGAGTGGGGGCCCCTCCGCCAGTGTGTGTGTTTTGGGGGGAGCTTTGTCCCGTCCCCACGCCCCCTTTGCGCCGCCTGCCCGCCCTGGGCCGCGAGGTATTTGTGGCCCCGCTCCGCCATCGCCCGCGAGCAGCGCCGGGCTCGGCCCGTCGGGGTTCGGTGGTGAGAGGAGCGGCAGCGCGGTGTCCCTCCCTGACGGCGGGGAGGCGAAATCTCGGCGGGCGAGTAGCGGCGCGTTATCGGCCCGGGCCGGCGGAGGCACGGGAGGGCGGCGGCTCCGCGGCGCGGGCCGCGTTGTGGCGCCCGCGGCGCCCGCAGCCTGCTCGGACCGGTTGGGCAGCGCCGCGGCCTGCGGAGCGAGGGCGGCCCTTGCGGGAGCTTTTTATCCTGCAGTTTTATTTGTAGCTTCTGCACCACGGGCGATGTTTTCAAAGCTTCTCGGGCGAAATGTTCGCCTTGTGTGTTAACAAGCCGTCGCGGTTTTGGCAGTGTTTGAAGACCCGGTGTAGTCGGGTTTTGGAATTGTTTGGCCGGTGAGGCCCTGCCGTGAGATACCACAGTGTTTCGCGAAGAACGCGTAGAGAAAGAAAATCCCCGTTTAGGAAAAAGATTTCGGTGTTTAAAGGCCAAGTGCTCCCTGGGTTTTTTTTTTAATGGGTGAGGAAAAATAGGAGTCTACTGTTGGAGGATGAGCACAAGTCCTTAAAACATTAAAGGAAACCTCTATGGACAGAACTGGTTTTGGCCTTTTATTTAATTATTTGGGGTCATTTTAACGCGCATTGTTTAAATCCCTGAAATCTTTAGGAGATGTGAAATAAACATGGGCCGAATTAATTATTTTTTTTCTTGGCTCACATCTGCCTTTTGTTTAGATTGCAGCGAAAATTGGAGGAGATGCTGGCACGGCAATGAATTCAAACGACTACGGTTATGGAGGGCAGAAAAGACCTCTTGAGGATGGAGGTACGCACTCGTTCCTGCTGCATTTATTTTTGTGGAGTGTGGCCACTGTGCCAGAAAGGTTGCAGGTGGTGGTTTTGTTTGTGGATTTGGTTTTTTTCCATAGCACAGCATTAAAACATTTTGTTCACTTCATAGATCATGACATATTTTTTCATTTTCAGTTTAGTGGGAAAGTTTTAAGCCGTTGTGCTCTAACCTGAAGTGAATGTGAGCCTGTCTTACAGTATTTTAAATGTGGTTTAAGTGCTGCGAATAGAAAAATGCACGCTGGGGAAAGGGACAGAAATACTCAGGTTGCAAAATGCCTGTGCAGGTGTCATTGAAGTCTTTTGTGGTTGTGTGGGATTGGTTACAACGTGTAAATTACAATTAGAGCAGGAAGTGCTGGAAGCTTGATTGTTTCATTGATTTTTTTACTGCACTGTTTCAGATAAAAGTATTAATGCATTTCATTATAAAAGCATAGGACTTTAAAAAAACACAGGAAAGTAAATCTTCTTCTTTGAAGATGCTTTTGCATAGTCTCATAGTTCAGCCTACAGCGTGTGTGAACCCTGATGAGATCATACTTAAATCTTCTGACTTGTTGCAGCTTTTTGGATTTGCCTTACACTGCAGTAAAGTTTTCTCCTGAAATGTGTGTGTGTCATCTTCTGTCTCTTACGGAGCATCCACTTTGAACTTAACAGGGTTTGATATGGTTAATATCCACAGAAAATCCTAGCTAAATTACAGGAAGAAATCTTTGAGCTTGCTGAAATGTTCTCATAGGTCTCACAGAAGAGAAATGCCTTTTTTTTTCCTTTAAGAGGATTGAAACTCAGTCTACAGAATGTAACTAAGACTTTATATCAGGAGTTCTTGTGTCCTACAATAAAGTTTTTTTTTCTATTAAAGGTGAGGTTTTTAATATACAAAAATGAGCTAATGATGCTTCAGATGATATATGTAATGTATTCTTTTTATTTTATGTGTAGATGGCTCTTGGACAAGTCCGAGCAGTACAACACACTGGGAGGGAATGCCCTCTCCTTTTAAAGGCAGGAATTTTTATTTATTACCTGTGTTTAGTATGTAAACATGACATAAACTAGTGGATCTTTCTGGATTGACACAAATATTTCTTGGAATATGTGTCTGAGTTTTTGCTGCACATAAATTGTGGTGGTTCATATAGCCTTTATTTTGGGGTGGGAAGGAAGCATCTGAAGTCTTATCTTTTCAGATATAGGTTCATTATGCCTTTTATTTCTGTACTGTACAGAAAGGATTTGGACGGTAGTGATGTAGTTGCTTTGAATCTGCTTTTTTTTTGAGGTTTTATGCTATGAAGTGCTTGATATTTGGATAGGGATTTCATATCAACATTCAGATTGAGATTGCATTGCCATGTGATACTGTTGTATTTTCAGATGTTTGGTCTAGATTTGTGGTCATTGTCAGAATTACTTTTTTTAAGTTATTGTTGATTTTTGTATGGATTTGATTTTTTTTTTTCTTTTTTACTATAGAAGCATCATTAGCTTGAGCAGCCAACAAAGCTCAACTTTGTTCCTTGTCTTAGTTGAGTTTCAGTGACTGGGTATCTGTGAGCTATCTACATACAGTGCGTTCTGAAAGCTGCCTTTTGTTAAACTGAATAGATACATGGAAAATCCTAACATCTTTTCAGCTATACTAACCAAGTGCTGAGTGTTCGTGAGATTCTTTCTTTTATTCAGATGATCAACTCCCTGAAATTGGAGGAGAAAAAAGAAAGAAGGGAAAAAAAAGAGGGGGCTAAAATACACTGGAAATTTACAATTCACACTAAAAGGTTTAAACACTTCTTGAATTTCTTGGCAAAAAAAATTTAAAAAATCTTAATTTTGCAGATCAACCAGATGCTAAGAAAGTTGCTCCCCAGAATGACTGTAAGTAATTTTTATTTTGTTGCCAAAAAAACCTAAACAAGTGTAACATTGTCAGAACAACAGTTTGAAAGTGTTCTGGTAGGTGACACTTGAATAAGTAAGATCCAAAAAATGGCTGGGGGTTTATGTCTTACTTTGTTGAAGCAGTGGGAGTCTGCTTTATGAAACTGAGAGTGGTGGTAGCAACAGTTGAGAGTCTTTATCATTTTTAAACCTTTTGTTAACACTTCTTAGAAATGAACTTGGAAAAAGTTTGATACCGTTGAGTTTTGTTATCAAAAGAGAAGCTTAGTTGTGAGTTATGCCACTTGTTTGAATTTAATTTTAACAATGTTTGTTTATAGCTTTTGGAAATCAGCTACCACCGATGCATCAGCAGCAAAGGTAAGAGTTCCACTACATCTTATGTAGGATTTTTATTGAAGTAAAGCAGTTGCAAGCAATTTTTCTGAAAATGTGGTATCAACGCATGAAGCATTTGTTCTATCTCTGGGTGATCTGTTGAAATTTATCTTCAGCAAGTCCCAAGTCAGACACTTAAAGCATACCTACATTGCTTTCTCTTTCTTTCTGCACAGCCTAGGCTGTGGATCGAGCTTAATAAAAGGGCAGTACGTTAGCTGGTTTTTACTACTTCAGTGTAGGTAGCATAGCTAGAAGTTGGAAGCACATCTGAAGAAAAAGGGGATGATGACATCTTGTAAACAAAAAGCAAAGCTGAATGACCTGAAAACAAGTAAAATAATTCAGACTTTATACAGAGTATTACTCAACTACATTTGTTACAACTTCATTGCTTTCTTCACTCGTGTCTTAGCTAAACAACCAGATCCAACTATTATTCTTATGCTTTGGACAGTTCTGAGATACTAAATTTTCAGCATCCTTTGATGGATATACAGATGAAACTTAAAATGCTACAGTAGCCTTTTGTGTACTGCACATTTGTTAATAAAGAGGGTAAAGGAAAACTTCCGACTGATGTGTGTGACGCTTGAACCTTTTGTGTTGTTTCTGTATATTGTCAGCTTATGTAGAACTGTGCTTGCATAATGACTTCTGAAGTTAATGGGAGGCAAGTAAGCCAGGGTGCTGGTGAGGGCAGTAGCTTGCTTTAGTTTATTGGGAGGATATATATAAATGTAATGCTGGCTTGGTCCCTGGATGGTCATGTATTTTATTTAATATTGGCTGTAGGTCTGTGATGACAGAGGAGTACAAAGTTCCAGATGGGATGGTTGGATTCAGTAAGTAGTATGGGTGTGGTCTTGTAGTATAGTGGGGGATGTTAGCAGATGCTGTTGATATAAATAATCTTTCTGTATTTTCTTTCTCCAAGTAATTGGCAGAGGCGGAGAGCAGATCTCACGCATACAGCAGGAGTCTGGCTGTAAAATACAGATTGCACCTGGTAACTATTTGTGAGGGGGTTTAACTTGTCTGTTTAGGGGGGTAGGGGGGCGGTTGGTAGGAAGTCCAGAAGATTGGTCATTGCTTCTTGTTGCCTGAACCTTCTTTGAAGGTATAGGTTAGTTTTTATGTGGTAATCATGACTGTGATGGTCTAAAGAAATGCAAAATGGGATACACTGATTATTCTACTTCATTGAATATAAAGTTCCAGTAGTTTGTGTATTATGATTAATTTCATAGTCTCTTTCTGGCTTAACACTACTAAGTTGGTTTTATTTTATGACTGCAGATAGTGGAGGCCTGCCTGAAAGATCATGTATGCTAACTGGAACACCAGAGTCTGTTCAGTAAGTATTTTTAACTGATGTCAGGACTGTAATCATTATTTTGTTCTGATGGCAGATGACTTGACACATGTGGTGAATATGTACTTGCTTTTGTCCACTGCTGTGGTAGTGGTTACAAGTACAAATGCCCTTACTTTGCATGCAGAATCAAGCAGCAGCTTTTGTTCTGAGTTAAGCTTTGATGAGTGTAACTATATTCAGGGACCTTGAGGAGGTAACTTCATTAAATGTGTTTGGTAAAGGAGCACCTTTTCTATTTTGGTATTGGGGTGGTTTTATTATTTTGCAGTTAGTTTCTTAAGTTACTTTTGCAGATTGATTGAGTTTGCTTCATATTTCTTTGTGATTATTTCTTTTGCAGAAACTTTTCAAATTGAAAAATTTCCAAGCAGAATAGGTGTGGGCAAGTGATACTTGCAGGAATAAGTATAAATGTGTATTTTCTTTCACAGGTCAGCAAAAAGATTACTTGATCAGATAGTTGAAAAGGGAAGACCAGCACCTGGATTTCATCATGGTGATGGACCTGGAAATGCAGTCCAAGAAATTATGATTCCAGCAAGTAAAGCAGGATTAGTTATTGGGAAAGGTGGAGAGACAATTAAACAATTACAGGTACATATGTATTTTCTTTTAAATATGGTAGTACTGAATCTGGATTTGAGTGGATATTGACCTCCTGTTTGTCAAATAGGAGCGGGCAGGTGTCAAAATGGTCATGATTCAAGATGGTCCACAGAACACTGGTGCAGATAAGCCTCTTAGGATAACTGGAGACCCTTATAAAGTTCAGGTAAGGAGTGCTTCACAATGCAGAGCATTTTCAAATCCGTTCTGATGTTGCAGTACCTAAACAAACTTTCGTTCTTCTTTTAGCAAGCCAAGGAAATGGTGCTGGAGTTAATTCGTGATCAAGGTGGCTTTAGAGAGGTGCGCAACGAATATGGGTCAAGAATAGGAGGAAATGAAGGGATAGACGTAAGCATGGTTGAAAAACTTGTTCACTGTATTTTGAGATGTTAACTTTTAAATGTTAAGCTGGGTAATACCACTGAAAGCTTTTAACCAGATTTCAGAAGTGGTTGTGGCATGTAAGTATTACTTGATCATTGCTGAATTTATGACATTAAATGATGTGCAGCGTTCACTCTACATTGCCAGCACTTATGAACAATTTCAAGTAGTTGGAATTTTTTACCAAATGAGCAAGTAAATTTTATAGCCAAATATATAATGTTACAATGTTGTTGAAATTGGAGTTTGGCCTTTACGGAAGTTATTTAAGTCCACCTGTTAATGCAAGTCACAAGCTAGTAACTCTTCATCAGGGGAGGAGCTTAAAGTTTCATCTGCTACAATCTGCATTTTAGATGCTCCATAAATTCTTTTTTTTCTTTTTTTTCTTTTTTTTTCTTTTTTTTCTTTTTTTTCTTTTTTTTCTTTTTTTTCTTTTTTTTCTTTTTTTTCTGAGGAGGATAATACCCACTGGAATTGTTATCAATGTCAGAACTTCTAAAGCATAGGATCGCTTCATTTTTGATACTTTAGTCCTGTATGTACTAGGCTTGTGACTTGATACTAAAAAATTCATCCTTGAAAAAACCTGAAGTGGCCTTGGTCTTGCCCTTGTTTACAACTAGTTCTAACCCTTTCATTGTGCGGATTTTTTAGGAGTATGTGCATCATCAGCATCTTTGGTTTGTTTTTTTTAGGTTCCAATACCGCGATTTGCTGTAGGTATTGTAATTGGAAGAAATGGAGAGATGATAAAAAAGATCCAGAATGATGCTGGCGTTAGGATCCAGTTTAAGCCAGGTTTGTACCACATTCGTAAGTTTCTATGAATTAAGTGTAAATTTACTGAATTGCATATACTGGAATAGTTCATTTTTATTCCAGATGATGGAACAACTCCAGATAGAATAGCCCAGATCACAGGGCCTCCTGACAGATGTCAGCATGCTGCAGAAATTATTACAGATCTCCTTCGCAGTGTTCAGGTTGGGTAACGTTCAGTGTCTAAAATCTCCTGCCCACCTTTTGGAAAGACCCAAAGTTTTCAAAAAGTGTGTGTAACTAAAGAAAATAATTTAGTTGTGCCATTTGAATCTACTTCAAAGTTTGGTCTAGAATATGAATGTTTGCTTTTACAGTTACAGTTTTGTAAGTGACAATACTGATTCAAAGTCATGGCATTTCTTGATGTGGCTGATTTTAGAGCTGCTGCTTCTGTTTTGTGTTAATAGCTAATATGCTCTTACTTACGATTGTAATCAGTGTTTAAAAGCTTATTGTTACTTGAGCCCCACTGCTGCATTTACAAAAGCAGACAAAAATAACATCTTTGTACATGTGAAATTTTCTGCTTTTTTCTATATCCTTTCCTCCTTCATCTTTCATATACAGAATTGTACAGAGTTTTTTAAAATGTAATTTAGGTCTTCCATATAAGGTATTATAACTACCAAAACTGTCTGAGTAGTGAATCAGTTTTTTCTTAACAAATGATGTCTTGTAACCTGTTTGCATTATTTGTTTGCAGTAATTTTATAGAACATGCTTGTTTGTTGCTGCTTCCTTTTAGGCTGGTAACCCTGGTGGACCAGGACCTGGTGGTCGAGGAAGGGGTAGAGGCCAAGGCAACTGGAACATGGGGCCTCCTGGTGGATTACAGGAGTTCAATTTTATCGTCCCTACTGGCAAAACTGGATTAATCATTGGAAAAGGCAATATATCTTATATGTGTACATCTGTATGTTACTTGAAAACCACTCAGCTTTTCTGTTTGGACAAATACCATGCTACAGAGATGTGTGGTTCACATGAGGCTAGTAATGCTGAGGTTGTATGTTAATCCCTGTATAGGTCTTTCACTTAAGAGCTGGACTCCATGATCCTTGTGGGTGCCTTCCAGCTCAGAATATTTTGTGATTCTGTGATTTTTTAAAGATTTTTAATTGCCAAATTTCCCCTGTTTTAAAGACTTTTTGTATACTAAAGGTACCTCTAACTTCTCTGGATCCTCTAAGAGGAGGAGCCAGTTCAGGGAATTTAGCTTTCTGGCTTTGGTGCACTGCAAGAAATTGTGGACTTCACTACCATATCAGCCTCTATGGGGCTTTTTTGTCATTTGGGCTTCCCTTGCCCCTTTATGGGAAAGTTGGGTTTTAAGTTTATATTTACTGGTAACCATGTGTGTCAGTTGTTACTCATGCCTAATATTAAATGTTTACGTGAATGAAAAAAACAGACAAGATTGTAGGAATTCTTTGCTGCTCTTTCTGAGTGACATTTTTGTAGTCTTTAAAAAAATAATTTATTTTACTAGTTTATTGCCATTAAAGATCTGTACTACACTGGAGAGAATTTTTTTTAATTGGTAGAATGTTCTTGAATGGCTCGTGAGAATAGGTGCCTTTTCATGTCTTCTCAGCTTCCGTGCAGTTGACTTTCTCTGATTTGAATCAGTATTTTTTGCTTTCATGCACATTCATAAAAACTATGTTGCTTTGTAGGTGGTGAAACTATTAAAAGTATAAGCCAACAGTCTGGTGCTAGAATAGAACTTCAGAGAAACCCTCCACCTAACGCGGATCCGAACATGAAGATGTTTACTATCCGTGGAACACCCCAGCAAATAGATTATGCACGACAGCTTATAGAAGAAAAGATTGGAGTGAGTGTATAACTGCTTTTTTGTTTGCTCCTTTTTGGAAACTTCTCTCTGCTTTCACTTCCCAGATTAATCAGATAATAAATTGATAATAATGGTAATCTGGATTTAAAGTAATTTAACAAAATCTTGGAACAGAAACAGTTGATCTCTTCAAGATCATATCATGTGTTCTTGAAAACGTCAGTTTTGTGCGTATGAGAAGTTTGATAAGTTCAAAGATATCAGTGATACTAAACTGTGTGTTTAATTTTTCAGCCTCTATGATTAGGTAAAGTTCTAATCCAAGTTACACCTTCAGTTTCACTGTGCTTTTGTTTTGCATGTGTGTGCATGTAATCAAATTTCCTAGTGGCTTTTCGTGCCTGATCTTACAAGCAGGTTTAGTTAGTCAGATGTATTGATTTGTTTTAAAACTGATAGTCTTGTTAAAATGTGGGGATTTTAGTGCAACTTGTGGAAAAATCCGTGGGTTTTTTGTAAAATCCTTCACTTTCTCAGGAAGGAACTGAAACAAATGCAGATTTTTAATTGCTATTAGTGCCACAGCTGCCTTTAGCTAACCCTGAGCCTAATCAAACTTTAAATAGCCTGTTTTCTGCAGAGAACAGTCTTTATTTAAAATCAGTCAAACCTTTTAGATGATGTTCCTTGAGTGTTGAGGTAAATGCTTTTAGATTGCTGAAGAATGGAGAACCTCAAGGTGTATTTTCATCTCTGTGCTACCCTTGTTACAGGGTCCAGTGAATCCATTGGGTCCACCTGTTCCCCATGGTCCCCATGGTGTTGTTCCTGGCCCGCATGGACCTCCTGGGCCGCCAGGTCCTGGTGCTCCCATGGGACCGTACAATCCAGCTCCTTACAATCCAGGCCCTCCTGGTCCTGCACCTCAGTAAGTATTGCTTCAGCTGCCTTCCTTCTGTGTGGGGTGACCCTGGGACTGGCCTTCACTGTGTCTGTATGACTTGGTCTTTTACAGTGGTCCTCCAGCTCCATATGCTCCACAGGGGTGGGGAAATGCTTATCCACACTGGCAGCCACCCAACCCACCAGACCCAGGTAAGAAATGCTCTGCTGTACTGTAGTGTGGGTATATCTCAAGTACTTCCATTCTGTCCTTACAAGTATATGCATTGTACAAATCACTTGTGTTACACTCATAAAGCTGAAAAGCTCCTATTTTTCCAGCTTTTTTTCACTGATTGTCAGTTTGCTTATGTTTTGCACTTTCCATGTGTGGCTTGTGAGATGTTGAAATATGGTTGTTACTGTTGGAATATGCTTTTTTACCAATGTTATTGATAATGCATCACTGTTTATGATACTTTCTGCAAGTCTTGGTTCACTGATTTTGTGCAGTTCAGTTTTCTTGAAATTGATGTTTTTGCATAAAGTTCTTTAATGAGGATGTCTTTTCTTTCTCTGATAGTAAATTACTTGGTATTTTATTTTAAACAGTCTTCACTGATTTGTCTTTTTGCAGTTAATGCTATAATGTTTCTAGGTTTTGTTCTATTAGAACTACTTTTAAGAATCTGATACACAAGTGTATTTTGTTGAGTTCCTTTTGAGAGCTAAAACCTTGGTGAGTTGCTGTTAATACAGTAAAACTAGTTAGGGTTGTGTGTTTTGAGCTTTTGCTTATAATAGTTTTGTGTTTTCTTCTGAAACTCATCTTTGTAGAATCTGTTTCTTCTATTTCTGTCTATCTTTGTCGAGACTGGGAGTTCTCAATTAATTACAACTTCCAAAGTTGTAGTATCGTGCTTTTCTTTAAATTTACATCCTTTGGTTGGACTAGAGGATATGGGGAAATGGAACATCAGCCACAGAAGGCATGGTAAGGCTAGATGCTTGAGTCTGTTGTACCTCATTTGTTCGAGGTAGAGTTTCCTCAGAACTTGAGCTAAAATATCTCAATTTTATTTTTGTTATAAATGACAGATATTTTCTGATAGCCACTGTTCCTGACATAGGTTCCATTAGTGGAGAAGGGGACTCTGTGTATGTATCAGTTATGTCTTTGCAAAGAACCATTGCTGGTTTTAGTTCCCAAGCTTCCATACAAGGTAGCTCTGCATGTATTCAGTTCAGTATTTAAGAATGCCTGCTGACATTATTTAGAAGTTGAATGGTTCAAAGTGACTTAGTCACAGCGTAGTGAAAGTATTTAATGCAGAACCACTGCTAAAATGTTACAGCCTTTTTCACACCACCTTCTTTATTTTTATGAAGTTATTTATCTACATAAAGGCTGTACAAGAAAAAATGGCAAATATTCCCTTGATGTCATCTTGATGATTCTCTGACTGTTTTTTTATAAATACTTCTCTTAAAAATCTAAAGAAGTTGTCATATGTGCAGTTGAACTTGGTGTTTCTTTTGACTAGCATTTCTTTGGATGAATTTTCTACACTTTTCACTTAGTTACCCATTCCAGTGTAACAAATGGGTTATTTTAGTATTTTTTTCAGAGGTGCTTTCTCCAGAACCGTGCTTGCCTTTGTCACATGAAAGTGGAGCTAGTTACTACAGTCAGATTTCTTTGGAAATTTAATGAATCCAGCTCTGTGTTCTTCTACTCTAGAGAAGTAGCTAAGGGGAAGGGGGGGTGGGGATTGAGCAATGGTTTATTTGATATTTGCAGGTAACCTTAGAATATAGTATATGTTGGTTTAAATCCACTATTGTTGATGGAAACAGTGTAATTTAAAACAGAAAGTAGTGTTTTAACACTTTTTGTGTGCTGATACTACCGTGTGCATTTATAAAGTGGTTACATCTGACTTCTGTCACAGGATTTCATTTAGCATTAATTTGTCGTGGGTTTCTTCTTGAATGCCCTTTTCAGGGGATTTCTTCATCTCCCATTACTCACTGCCTTCCCTGTTTTGTGTTTAGGGAGGATTGTATTTCCACTCCCATGTATAGTTACTAAAGTATCAGTTGTGTCCATGTCTTTTTGTGAAATTTTCTCCTCACTTGGCTGCATTTCTTTGCGGATACTTCTATTCTTTAAGACTGCCAATATTGTTTGCAAATATATGCTGGTTGTGTAAAACATATTATGTTCTCTAATAGTAGATTTCAGGTATTGTGGATTGCCAATCTGGTAATGTAATCAATCTGTGATTCAGCAAGAATAAGCCATTCCTAAAGGCTATATGTGAAAAACAGAGAAATAAAACTCTAGGAAGCAGCATCACTGGCCTACCTAGATGTAGATAAAAATAAGGAACCATGGAGATAGATGCAGAAGATGCAACTGTTTCTATTATTTTTTATACTTAAAAGCTGTAAGTAAACAGTGATGCTTAATAGCCATGTATGGGGATTCAGGTTCTTAAAATGCTGTGTGTTTATCTGTTTTAATGTTACCTTAAAGTTTAACTGACAAGCATTGCAGATACCTAGTAAGTCTTGTATTCTTCTGTTTCAGAAATATGTATTTGGCATGCCTCCTCCACCGGTGCCAGTGTCATTAGCGTGAGGTTCTAACAAAAGTAAAACCACTGAAATTGTTTGGTGCTAGAATGATTCGTTGCTGCTACCATTTATTAACATGACTGTTTAAATAAACATGAAAAATCTGTTTCTGTTTATCACATATAAGATTAATAAGTGGCATTATAGTAGTAAGGGTTTTAAAATTATTTTATCTCACCAGCTGTATGACAGTACACTTCGTACAGTATATTGGTCTGAAACCTGATCAAAAGTTTATGCTAGAAAGAAAAAATACTTAAAGGATGTACATGGATATTTTGTTTAAATGGAGTTTTCCTTGGAAGAAAATAAGAATGCCTAGGACAGGATTAATTGAGGACAGCATTCTGTTCATAGTAGTACTATACTAAATGCTTATGTTCTGTTTTCATAGGTAAGCCAGGAACAGATCCCAATTCAGCAGCGTGGGCAGCTTATTATGCTCACTATTATCAGCAGCAAGCACAGCCACCACCTGCAGCCCCTCCTGGTGGACCAGCTGCAACCCAAACGAATGGACAAGGTAGCTATTGAGTGAAATGGACACATTGCACATTGCTGGAGGTGTAACTACCCCGTTATTTTTTATTGTTGTCTTCATATATGGGGTGAAATTATTTCAAGTAGCTGATTTTCGTGGAAAACTATTGCTTATAGCCTTCAGTATTGCTTTTCTTAATTTCAGCGGTAATAAGGGTAATGTATTTATCTTGGAATATACTCCAAAGAGAATTTTGCTGCAATGTGGGCTGACTCAGTGACTACATAGAGAAGTTAAATAAAAATGTAATGAGCTAAGCTGTTAATTCCCATTTGCTTAAACGGTTGCATCACTTCCAGTGGGTTTCAGAAAATTACAGTTGTGGTATTTAGTTGTGTTATTTTAATTTTTGTGCCTAGCTGAGGCTTACTGCTTGAATTTTGGTATTTTGTGCTACTAGTGGTACGCACTTCCTGAGTCTTGAAAACATGTCCTTTACTAATAGCTTATATCTGTAGTAGCTTGTACCTCAAAGGTTTATAGTGTCAGATCTGAGTGATGCCATGTGGAACTGTTACTGAAAATTTCAGTTGATTATTTGGATTATATGTGAAACAGACCCCAGTAGTTTTAGTTTGACTGTTTTTAATGTGATGTAGGAGATCAGCCGAATCCAGCACCAGCAGGGCAGGTTGACTATACCAAGGCCTGGGAGGAGTACTACAAAAAAATGGGTAAGTGTGCAGGGGTTTTTTCTGTTGTTTTTTCTGTTCCACATTCATAGTGGAATGTTTTAGGAGACTTGAATATTTTGCTGGATGAGATGGTGGTTTTTATACCGCCCCCAAAGAAAAAACACAGTCAGGTACCTTCTGAACCAAGTACTGCTGAGAAACAGACTTTAATTTTGTGTTGGTTTTAGGCATTTCATGGTACTCGGGCTAGTAATCAGCTTTACGAAAATACTTCAAACTTAGATGTCTTTGATCGTTGGGAAAAAACATCTTCTAAATACTTCAATCTCAGTATTTTAAAGTACATTTCCTAAGTTTTGAAGTTCTACTTTAATCTACTTTATGAAGCTGTTGTTTTTCTTGTTTGGTAGTTGTTTCCCAATTGTTTTTCTTGTAACTTGCTTTCTGTGTTCCAGGTTACTAAAGCATCATAATTAGCTTTCATTTATACTGTGCCCTTTTTAAAATAGCATTTGCTTTGCAGCGCTCTAGAGCTGTGTTTAAACTGCAAGTTGTATGTTGTTGGTAGTTGGTTTTTATAAAATGAAATGAATGTGGTGGTTAAGTTGATTATTTCATTGTTTTCTGTGAAGGAGAGTATGTGATTTTTATGCACTGGCAGAAGGTGTCATTACCTTTTAGATGATGGTAATGTCCTGCGGGTCATTCTGTCCATGGTGTCCTGCCATGGATGCTGTAGGTGATGGAGGGCTGGATGCTGGGCACCAGTGGGCTTGGGAATGCCAGTGCTTTCCCAGGTATCTCTGACCAGACAAACAGCAGCATCTGCTTTGGGATGTATCTTTGTTTGCATGGGGGGGTTTGGTGGCTGTTTTGCCATCTTCCAGCTGCACTCAGAGCATTCAGATTTTAGATTACTAGCATGCTTAATTCCTCTTACCAACCTTCCACTGTACTGATAATTATTTACCAAGACATGACTATCTTTGTTCTTTATTTTGGCACAGTATAAGTGATGAATTGAACAGAAAATACATAATGATTGTTTAATTCAAGAATCGTGTATCAGACTAAGAAAATTACAACTCCCAAACATGTGATTTCTAAGATGATAGGCTTTTCTATTTTTCTTCCTCCTAGTTAATTTAGCTATTTATTTTCAATTTACTGTCTCTGTTAGTTTGGCTCACATTCTAAAATGCGAAGTTGTGGGTGGTTTTCACTTTTTGTAAAATAATGTAATTTGTTGGCAGGCACTCTGCCATCTTTCTAATTTGCTATCTTTGAAAGCAGAGTCTGGGTTGCACTAGTCTTGCACTTGCTCAGATTAAATAATAGCTAGTTAAAAGGTGTTGGGATAGTTTATGGGAGCAATTCCAAAGAGGAGTGTGAGCCAAAAAAATACATTGGGAGATAAAAATAGTTGCTCTTAAAATGGGAGATGTAAAAAATGCCAAGACAGTCAAATAAGAGGAAAAACATGAGGGCAGTTCTCATCTTAATTTCTTTTTCTAGTTCAGATTGAGTTCTTGCCTGAAGGAGAGCTCTTGGTGGCTGGACCTATATGACTTGACTGTGTAAATGATGAGAACTTTTTGCTGCAGAATCTTGATGTGGTAGATACCATTTCTCCTAAGAGCCTCTTTGAAAAGAGGAATTCAGCTGGAGTTGATGTAATCCTAAATGGTGCTGGTTTTCTCCACTTCATGAACAGCCATGTTAAGAAGTAGTAGAAGACCTGATGGACAGGAGGGCTGTCCAACAGCAAGCTCCTGTGGTCTCCAGGCTTTCCAGTGCCATTTGTGCTTCCTATGGTACTGTAATCTTCTGTCCTTATTAACTTGTGCCAAAGGATGGGAATTACAAGTCACTTGCTCTTTGACAACTCAGATTTTCCACAGCACAGATAATTTCACCAAACATTGTTAGGGAGAACTGAACTGAAACTCAGACTTGTTAAGCCCAATCAGTTCTGGTTTTGCTGCTGAAGAAAACTATTTTGATAATCCTTGTGGCAAGCTGAACAAGTTGCCTGTGATGCTGCAATTGGTGTTTTGGATTTTCTCATACTTATTCAAGTGTTCTGAAAATGCTCAAACACTCCTGAATATGCCCATCCAAACAATAATACTATTTTCAAAGTCGCTTCCTACTGGTGTAATATGACTCTGCTAATTACAGAGAACACTTCACTGTATTTTTCAGTGAACAGTGACTTGAAAATTAACCTATTTTCTGACTCAAAAATACAGTGGCAGTCTGTCTCCTTTTTCAGACCCTCGTTTCAGGGGCTGCTGCTTTGAGTAGCAAATATTCCAAAAAGTCTCTCTTGGATAACAGTTCCCTCTGAATATGAAGTCATGATCGTTAGTAAATGATCTGTATGTCACTATTAAAATTCGTAAATTTATCATTTAGAGTCATTCCCATACATTGTGGGCTTGACATACAGTTAAAGGATTCCATAATAAAATAGTGGAAGTGTTATTAAAAGATACCTCAGCATTGTAGTAGGAAAGAAAAAAAACAGTTTGCTCTTACTAGAATCACCCTTGACAATGTTGAACTGTAAAATCTGCTAATGTTTCCTTTCTCAGCCCTCCTTAGAGGGGAGGTGTTCTGTGTTTCTCATATTCCTTTTGTATGGAGTTGACCATGGTTATCTTTAAGTGTTCCCATTGAATTTGGATATTAACAAGCAGCTTCTACACTGAAGGGAAGCTTTGACCAAACTGCTGAATTCCATGTGTAGATTCAGAACTACTTGCAGTACTTAGTAGAGAAATGTGTACCTAAAATACCCATCAGGACAGAAGTCCAGTTTGACATCTTTGAGTAGATGTTAAATTTCCTTTATTTGACTTATTATTTGAATTTCAGTGCTGCCTTGACATAGTTGGCTGAATGTCCAAAGATTCTTGGTCATAATGCGCAAAAAATCCCTTATCTTTGACACTCAGTTGTGCTGACAGTAATTTGTAAGTACAATTATTATATCAAAGTAATGGTGAACTTGGGAAGAGTGTATTCTGGGATAATTTGTAACCATATTAAAGGTAGTTTTTGTTAAAATAATTGATCAGAAGTGTAAATATTAAGTTGTGGTACATTACAAGTTGTAAAATGTGATAACAGCTCTAAGGATTTGAAGAAATTTGAGTTTTTCTGGAAATTCCTTTACTGTATAAACCAAAATAAAAGATGGATAGACTTTCAGAGCTTACCTACAGTGTAAATGGAAAACCTAAGTTGTAAAGAGAGTCCGAACTTCTGTCTAATACCCTAGAAAACACTTCATTAGAATTTTTGATACTCAAGTCCCTCAGAATGTTGCTCAGTGCTCTTGCATTCAAGTAAAAGGTGAGGTGGTTTCAGGTGGGATTGAAAACTTCCAGCCCTCATGTGGAAGCTGGCCCTTTTTGTTCATAGCAGAATAGACAGTTGGGTGCACATGGAATTGTACAGGGTGCAGGCTTGCATTTTGCTTGGGTTTATTTCCTGTAGGGTGATGGGATGTGGTGTTTTGTTTTTGTTGGGTTTGAGGTTTTTTTTCCTAGTATCTTAAAACATGCAGAGGTGGTGGGTTTTTGGTAGTATCCGGATTCTGACTGTAGAACTTTTGGTTTGAAAAATAACCCGTGAAGGATGCAAATCAAAAATGTCATAGCACAGTAATAAAAGTTCTAGTTCGGAAGTTCAGAAAACTTCAGATGAAGCTCTCTGTATAAAACCCTTCTGTCTGGGTGCCTGGAGGTGTGTGTGGACAGATGTTTAGGTAGAGCATAGAGAGTGTTGCTTTGCATAGAGTCCCGTACATTTTTTAGTGGAAACTGCAAAAACATCTCTCAGAAATTGTAAAGATAGTGGAACTAAGAGGGTTGTATTTGGTGTTTCTGAAGTTGGGGGGAATAAAGAAGTAAAGATGTCTGTGACAGATCTCCTGTGGAAGAACAGGATGACTGAAAGGTTGGCTGTCATTTTCTTGGATTGTTTTGCTTGTTTTTTTAGTACGCTGAAGAGTCCTTGTGTGTCAGTCTGTCACTGTTAGGGATTTTAGTCTGTCAGTTGATTCTGTTGAAAGTAGCAGTAATTCTGAGCTGTCTGGGAGAGTGTGTTTGTACATGCACTTGTTTCTAGGGGATTGAAACTACTGCAAAGTGTGGAAGCAAGTTTCAGGACTATTCTGTGGTGGAGTAAATGTTTCCCCAAGTAAATGCTCTTTTTGAAAAATATAACCTGTGGTAATCTTGTAATTGCATGAAGGATGCCTGAACTGGGGAAGTGTGTGAATTCGCATCTGCTGAGCTAATGAATGCAGTCTGTACAATAAGATAAAATTAGTCTAGGTGGATTGCAAAAAGTTTTGCCTCTTGGTATGTATTTAAATGCTACTGTTGTTTAGGTTAGCAGGCTTTAAACATGATCCATGATTATGAATCAAGAGGCAGAAAAAACTGTCCTTATGGCTCCTCAGTTTTGCTTTTCATGGGACTCATTACAATAAAATAATAGGATGGGTGTTTAGGCTGAAAAAAGCAGCCACAGGTTTATTCAAAAGCCTTGGAGGAATATTGCCAGGTGATGTTTGTTTGGTGCTGAGGTCTTGAAATTTTCTCGTTTCTGTTGCAACAACAAAGCTGTGTAATTGTAATTCCTTGCAGGTCAAGCAGTTCCTGCCCCTGCTGGGGCTCCTCCGGGCGGTCAGCCAGATTACAGCGCAGCGTGGGCTGAGTACTACAGGCAGCAGGCAGCGTACTACGCTCAGACAAGTCCACAGGGAATGCCACAGCATCCTCCAGCACCACAGGTACAGTCTTAAAGTGGTTTCTGGCTGGCTTCCATCTCAGTGGTTGTAGATATTTTTTTGCATGTCTCCTGCTTTGTTCCTTTGGAGTATGCATCTTTTTTTCTAGCAAAATAGCTATCAGAATAATTAGTAGATGACTTTGTTTACCTGATAACTTGAGTTCTGTATCTATCCATATGTTTGGTGATTGTTTTTTTTTTAAAAAAAGAAGAAAAACTTTCTCCTCCCAGGGTTTTGAAAACCATGCAAGAAGCCACCACCATTTACATTAACCAATTTTTCTTTCTTAAAGGCTTCACTCCTGAGTTAGCTCGATTTAAAGGATTTTCTTTAACTTTTTGTGTATCTCTTATGTATCTCTTCTGCACAGGGCCAATAATAAGAAGTGGACAATACAGTATTTGCTTCATTGTGTGGGGGAAAAAACCTTTGTTAAATGTATGGATGCAGACGCCTTGATGAAGATCTTAATTTTGGTTAAAAAAAATAGTGTTTTTGAAAATGTACAAAATATCTATCACTACTGATAGGAGGTAATATTTCTGTGTAGAAATGAAAAAATGGTTTGTTTTTAGTATTAGTGTAGATGTACACATTCCAGCAAATGTATTTGCAATTATGTGGTCAATGCTTTGTGATATAAATGTACTTTTTCAATGTATACTTTATCACTTTTAAAATGCTTGTTTTGTGCTTTACAATAAATAATATGAAACCTCCTGTGTCGGTAAGTTGGATATGTGGGTATATGCAGAATTATAGGATTGATTTGCAATGCTGAATCAAGGTACCTGTACACAAATGAGTTGGGTTTTTTTTTTCCCCCATAAGCCTTGTTGAGTTTAAAAACTTGTCATTAGCATGTTTTTCCCCTCTTGCAGAATAGCTGTAGATGGAGGATCTCTTTCATTCATTGTATTTTGCTGCCTAGCACCAGTAATCTTGATACCTTAATTTTCTTTCTACTTGATTAAAACTGCATGTGTTTAAGAAGATGATCTTTTGGCATACTTCCATTGCATTAACAGTGAAATTTCCTTTTATACATGACCACTGTTTCAGACCTGTGCAGCTGCTATAACAGATAACTTTTGTTTTTAATGGAATACTTCAAAACTGTTCCTGCATAACTATTTCATGGATTTTTTCAGACTAGTTATAGAACTTACTTTAAGTGTAATGTGCTTAAGCCTTCAGTTTAAAGTAGTCCACTTCAAAATTCAGTGTAGAAAAGTCAATGTGGTAATGCATAGTAGTTAAAAAAATCGCATCTGTCCTTAAAACGCTGTTTTGTTTGAGTGGTGGGAGTGGTTGAGAACTTCCTGCAGAGCAGATAACTTCTCTTTTTGTAAATATTCAAGTATTTGAATCAACTGATTATTTTCTTATATATACTTGAAACTTCTTATTGCTCTAATGCTCATTCTAAAAAGCTGATTCTCTTGAAATCCTATGTTTGCTCTTTGCATATTTATTGGCTCTTTGCATATATTAGACTACATGCACTACAGTCTGTCTTGCCATTGTCTGTTGAAGTGCAGGTTTGATCCAGCCAGTATAGAACTAGCTCTATAGGGGTGAGGAGGACTGTGCTGTGTATCATCCTTGATTGTTCCTTCAAGGAGCATTGCACTGTAAGTACATCAGAATGACAAATTGATGAACTGCAACAGTATCTTTTTGTCAATGTTCCACATAATGCAAATGCTGTACTTGTGTGATATTATGTTGGAATACAGTGCTGGTATCTTAGGAAATCATAATTGCTTCTTAATTCAGAAACGTAGGTTTGCTTTATATATACATACACATAATCTGAGTTTTGTGGGTAAGTATTCCTGAAACTTTTAGCAATAGCTAAAGAAAATCATGTTTCTGTTTATCTGAGTAAGAGTTTTTCATTAGTACTCCTGAGACAGCTGTCATTCAGTGTTTTAAAGTATGCATATCGTAACATTGAAGTCTTTGGAACCACTTGTTAGACAGAGTTGTCTTTGTCTTCAGATAGTTTGCGGATATGTAGTGATGTAGGTATGTTTTAAATAATTCTCTAACTGTTAATTGCTTTAATTTTTGGAACACCATGTTGTTGCTTTGAGAATTAAATTTTTTTAGGGTGGCTGCACAGAGAAGTAAAAGTTAAGGCTTGAAAACTGAAGTAGTTTTTTCAGGTAATCAGCAATGTATGTATTGTGCTGTAGAAATAGAAGGAATTATTTTTATCCCTTTTAAAATTAGGAATTATGCTGGTAGCTTGAAGAAGGCTAGGACAGTGTTTGCTATCTTTAGTGTAGGGCATTAAGTTAATTAGTTCAGGTATTTTGCATGGTATTTTGTAGATAACCTTACAGAATGGTGCATTTATTATGTACTAAACTGAGCAAAATTAAATTCACTGGATTCTTTATCATTCACAAAATGGAGGCTGTTGATTTTGATTCATTTAAGGTATAAAATCTTTATTAATTGCAAACAGTGCAATTATTTATACTTCACAGTGCCTTCCCAGACCTTCCACCTTAGGTTCTGCTGCAAAAAAGCAACAGGTAAGCACAACCTAAGGAAGTATATAAATTAATATATTTCAGTACATTAATGTTGTCCCTGTGAGATCTTTGTGGTTGTGTATTGAAAAGCAATCTGCTGCTTCCCCAAATGCATTGTTACTCACGGTTCCATTTGAGTGGAAAATCTTAAGTTTTTAAACAACTGTTTCTATTTCTAGGTCAATATGTATTTTTTCTTTTTTCTTTTTTGTTTTTTTAGAAAAGATTATTAGACTGCAGTAATTGAACTTGATGAGAATAAGTAATTTTTGTTATTTTACCTCAAATAGATAATTGTTGCAATTAAAGAATCAAAACCTTTAAAATATGCAGGAATTGCTTCGGTTAGAAATGTCAACAGCCTTCACAAATGTTTTTTTATAATAGGGCACTATTCCTACTTAAACAATAAGACCTAATTGTAAAGAATGACTTCTTGTTGTTACCACTGAACTTGATAACTTGTCTTACAGTTATAGTGTGTTAGTGGAATCTTTAGATAACTTAGTTTGCTTATTCATACTTGACATGGTAGGAAAAGAGATTCTGGAGTTTGAGATGAGTATGTTTTAACTGAAAAAGCATGAGCACCATTTAAATCTTAACAGTACAGCAAATAATACTTTACCGCTATAGCAGTCAGTGTATCCTGTTTCTTGATACTTCTAACTGAATTGCTGAATATTTTGATAGTATAAAATGTTAAATGTCTTACAGATGGTCTGGTACAGGTTTTTGTTCTGAGCTTTTGTTGTTGGTTTTTTTAGCATAACATAAAGCAGCATCTATTTGGTTTTTTTGTTCATTATTCTGTTTCTAAAATGTGCTGCTCCTCTTTCAAAAGTCCTGCTTATCTGTACATCAAAGAAAAATATTCAAAAATACTGCCTTCATTTTCACACACAGTGCTGAAGATGCTGCAAGCACCAAATCATAGCTCATAGAATCAGGTCCTGAGATAGTTACTACCAGTAAAGAGGAATCCTTTGAGTGTATGCCATTGGTGAGCCGATGAGCATGGACCATAGAAGGGCTCCATGTAGAAGGTAAAATTGGCAAAAGCATAACAGATTTGAAATGTATCCCATACATAATGATGTAGGGTATAATTTTTGTTTTGATCACTTTTCATTCTCTAAAGTATTCTTTGTTTGACCATAAATGTTCCATAATCTGTTAAGTTTTTTAAACTGTGATTTAATAATATAAACCATCTATTTTACTTTATATTCTTCTAAACAGCCAAGCTAATTTTTGAACTGAATTAATAGTTGTGCTTCAGTTTCTCAAGCCACTTAGTATTTCATCTGTAGCTTAACATGTAACTTCATTTTTGACATGAGAAGAGGGTAGGTGTGTACCATTTGGATTTTGATACTGTGAATTTAGTGTGGGGGTGAGTCATTTGTTCACTTCCTTTTTATGTGGTACTTTTTCCTTCAACTGTTACTCCTAAGATATCTTGAACAGTCTTTCAATTGTTAATTTAGCCTGTAGGAGGAGATAGAGAAGAAAAAGCCAGTATGTTGGGATGTTGCTAGTGTGTGGAAGGTGAGATGTTCTGGTGTGTAGCATTCAAGGTGGATTGGCTTCCAGCTTTCTCACTGCAGGGCTCACAGGCATGCTGGTTTGTGCAGAGCATAGTGTTTATTCTTCAACTCTGTCTCCAAACTCAGAGTTCCTGGGACAGCAGTAAATCACAGGATTTACCCCAGTAGCCAGAAAGATAACTGGACTTGCTTAGAAATACAGTGAACTTGCCTAAAAGGTGTCTTGAAATGTTTCCTGCTTACCCCACCCTTACCTCGTAGTGTCCCGCAATGAATGTGAAGAGTAAGAAAAGTTTTAAAAGGAAGCATAATGTTCCAAGTAGGAAAAGGATTTTCATATCACTTTCTGCAGCCTATACTTTATTAGGACATGGAATAAAATACCAGTGGATATTCTTCAGTCTAGCTTAATTATAAGTCATCTGTTTCACTTGTCCAGGCAGACAGGATCACGATTCACTTGCACAGCCTATCTTGAAGTATTTCATCTTTTTACTAGCGATATTTTATTGGATGGTAGAAACTGTTTCTCCCTTGTTCTCTTCCAAAGTAATTCTTAAGTTTTCCATTGCATGCTAAAAGCTTTTCCATTTTGCTTTTTTTCTGGAAGTGGGGGGAGGAAGGGAGGACTGGGCTTTTCAGAAAGCGTACAATTGACAGGATTCCCTCTTCCCTAGTAATAGCTTATGAAACTCTTGTGTATGCACAAATATTTCTCTTGCGTGCATGTGAAATGCCTTTTCGTCCTGAGAAAAGTGTTCTCTGCAGAAACTACCCGTGTGTAAACAGAAGATTGGCTTTAAAAGGCAACTGTGATGGGAACAGTGTCTTAGGGAGATGCAGCTTGGACTTGAGGTAAATTGAATGCTTTACAAAAATGTGGTTTTGAGCTTGCATTGACATTGTATGTAATATGGGTACACATTAACTGTATAATGGTTTTTGTATGGTTTTTCTCAATAAATGTAAACTGATGAATAATAATAGCAATGTTTTTGTCTTTTTTATGCTCCTATCCCTGCCTTTGTTAGTTTGAAGTAACAGCTTCAGAGGAAAAATATTGTAGCAGCCTGTACTTCTGTGAATGAACACCACCCACAAGAAGTGAAGTAAAATGTTTGTGTGGTTATTAGGGTAAATACCAATTCAAAACATCATGCAGCTCATTGCCATTTTTTTATTGAGGCCAAAGAGTGACATTCTAGTAGAAGAAAGCGAATTCAACCACAAGAATTTTTTTTTTAATGGCTGCATAAATTTAATTTCCTGCAGTTTACCTTGCCTTTATGTCAAGGCCTATACATGAGTACTTTAAAATGTGACTATTTTTTTGTAAAGTTCCTCCTCCAGAAGCTTATTCTGAATGGTTCAGATGGTGGTAGCAGAGTGACATGAATGTTGATGTCAGGAGGTCTTAGAGAAAAATAGTACGGTAGCCTTAAGAAGACAATGGTTAGCGATGTGGCAATAAATTTACTGCATTAAGACTGAGAAAATAGGCACTTTATGAAAATATTCTTTCTATGGCTTTTTACCAGCTTTAAAGATGAGCCAATCATAGATATCACTGCCTTTTTCTGTGTCATTTAATCAGTGAAAAAATCCACAAGTTTTACAAGCAAGTGTTGGTACTTTGAAGACTACTGCAAACTTAAGGCAGATGGTTTTCATTTGAGGTTGTCGGCTGCATAGGTCGATCAGAACAGAACATTTTCAATGCAAGCCCACTTTAAAAGAAAAGAAGTAATGCTCCTTGAAACAATGGTGAGCAGTTACGTCATCTTTTATTCTTTAAAAATAGTACACTTGGGTTTTTGAAAATCATCAATAAGTATTTCCTTTGCCAGTTCAGTGCCTCTGGGATAAAGTAAAACAGCTTAAATATTCAGTGCTCATGCAAGATACACCAACAGATTTACACTACTACACCAGTTTCCAGATCGTGTATTCAGCTTTATTCTATTACACAACAGTTGGTCTCAAATGCTGGAGCACTATGATAGTTCATCTTTTTCCTTCAGTTGATCTTACATACATTGATTTCTTATTTTTAGCCTTTGATACTAGTTTTTGCATTGAGTAGGGAACTCTCACAATTTGAAGGCAATTCTTATCTGATGCAGGAATGACAATGCACGTCCTTGCTTTCTTTAGTTGGCCCCATCAGACAAAGAGATGATGCAGTAAGAAAGTTGAGGGGAAGAAAGATTCCAGCTAAAGTAGAGCATTAGTAGTCATCAGCTAGAAGACAGAAAAAGAGTTAAGAGAGACAGGTAGTTAGGTTTTCATAACAGGAAAGATGCGAGAAGACTATTTGAGAATTAAGCAAGTTAAAATGCTAGCTCTTACTTTCAATGGTGAGAATACAGGTGCTAGCAGCCGAGCCTCTGTTGTTGACTGCTTTGCACATATATTCCCCTTCATCTTCTGGGAAGGTTTCTGGCAAGTAAAGGCAGTAGGTTTCTCCTCTTTCAATATACTGATAGTCCTCAGAGTCCTGCAACATTTCCCCTTCAAACCACCATGTAACTTCAGGTTTTGGTTCTCCAGTAATTTTAACTGTAAATCTCACTGGCTCGCCATCAACAACTGATGTGTTTTTCAGTGACTTCTTGAACCAGGGAGCTCCAGATCGAGCTTGATCCTCATCTTCACAAGTAGAACCATTAATAATGTTTCCCTCTTCTTCTTCTTCCTCTTCCCTTTTCTGTTTTGAAATAAGTTGATTTAGAATATTTAAAGTGGCAATAGCACTATGACTGCTATTGATACGGATTTGATTACAAGTTACTGTGTTTCTGAGAAGGGGAAATTCCACATGTGTCCTCAGTACATAACAATGCACCCAATCTGGATATGCCTCAGGCAGTAAAATGCATTTAAATGAGGTTGGAATGTTGGTGTAAAATACAGGCATGAATGTCAATTCCATTTTCAGGCTATCCACGGGATGTCATGACCTTTTTTTGCAGTGTCTCATACTCTTCTGCAAATGTTCAGGCCAGGTTGGATGGAGCTTTGAGCAACCTGATCTAATGGGAGGTGTCCCTGCCTACATCAGGGGAGTCAGAACTAGATGATCTTGAAGGTCTCTTCATCCCAAACCATTCTTTGATTGCATAGAGAGTATGTGCAAACACCAAAAACAATTTTATATTGCAGCAATTCCTAGCACCTGCTAGAAGAAGTAAAACATTCCTTTTGTATCTCTGGTAGTGTTGCCTACAGTGGTAATTAGAAGCTAAGTTAAATGACACAACTGGAGAATATTATTTTTCAATTTATACCTTCTGTAATGCTGCATCAATTTCTTTTTGTTCAAACTGCATGCGTAGTAATTTCTGTTCCTCAATCCTCCTCTGCTCCTCTTCTTCTCTGGCTCTTGCCATTTGCTCAAAACGAGCCTTCATGTTTACTTTGTGAGTAAATGGAGCCTCAGATTTCTTGGCTGGTCTCACATCTACGTCATCATCCTTGGGAAATAATAATTAAAAACAGAATTTAACTATTATTTATTGCCTTTGACATATATGATAGTAAAACTAGTTTTGTGTTCCCAGAGATTTTTTTAACTGAGCAAAGCCATACAGAGACCTGGTTTTTTTCAGGGGTTTGTTTAGTATTGAGTGTAGGGTAAGTCTCGTAATAGTTCATCCCAGGGATAGGACAAGATTTTTGCAAAAGTAGTTCTAAAAATGATATGGAAAAAAAAGTACTCCTAAAGTTTTATTCGTATAGAAGTTGAGCACTTCTTGGCAATTGTAAATCCTTGGTGACTGGAGTTTTATGCCATGATGTTAGCGTAGGTTCAACACCTAACATGGTTGACCTTATGAAAACAGTTGGTGTCAACGGTTAAATTACAAGCTCAAAGGTAGGACAGGCTTTGAGCTGATGCTGAAGTGACTGCTGTGGAGGAGAGCCAGAAGGAGGCTTAGATCAGGCTTAGTACCATTCAAATTCTATGCTCTGTCACTGAAGTTCACCCTGGGCTTATGGATCACAGCCCACTTTGTCAAAGGGCTACACTGATAGCTCAGTTTCTTGGGTTTTCCCCTCTGAAAAATGGAAGGTTCTGATCTGAAGTACAGATAAGTAGGCATCCTCTTCTGCTCTGCCCTGAGGAATGAGTATACATGACAGAGACTTCATCTTCAAATGGTATTGTGTTTGGTAATTGAATTTTTTATTCAATTCATGCAGTGGAGGATGAATTAAAAGCTCAGGAGAAGCAATTCAAGTGATGATTAATAGATAATTCTCAGATAAAGATATTTTAAGCTCTCAGACTGGCAGGCTTCTGGTTAAGATGCTGAATCGAGGGCTTTGAGCAGAAAAGCAGATCTCTGCTTGACCAAATGAATGTTAATAAACTGGTGCTGTTTCTTTAGGGATGCTGAGGTGTTACATCCTTAAGCATCCAAAAGAGGGAACAGGAAAGAGGGGAAAACTTAAATTTGGAAACAGCAAAATTTGATGAGAGCAGCAGCATTGTCCACTCCTGGATCATTGGTGTGCTGGTCAAGAAGATCATTAACATGCACAGAATGCAACTTACCTCTTGAAATTTTTCAGCTTCCCTTTCTCTTATTTCTTCATCCATTGCTCTTCTCTTTGCTCGCTCTTCTTCAATCTTCTTCTGTATTTCTTCTTGAGACAATTGTCCTATTTTTTCAAACTTGCTTTTTAAGTTCTTTGCCTGAATAGAACCGCTTCTTTTTAGCTTTATCAATTCTTCGTATTCTTTGCTTAACTCAAAAGTTTCAGACTCTTCTTCCAGCTGTTCAGAAATGACAGAATGTGTAAGATGAAAAATGCTCTCATTATTTTTACTACCCATTCTCCCCCCTGAATGGTATAATTCCATACATTACAGTTCTCTAAGTTATTTGAAATCAGTACAGAGGCCTTTCTCCAGTAATTTATTTTTTTCCTTGTTGTCTCATGATGAATGCATTTGTATCATATCTCAGCTAGATACAGATTTTAGAATACCTTGCTTGAATGTGCCATTTGTTCAAGGGTTGCTGTCAGTAAACTGCCCTTCATGAACTCATAAAACCAGACACAGACTAATACAAAAAACTTACTTATCCAGAATTCACCTCTACTTGCTTGCAATATGATATGAAATAGTCCTCTAAAATACAGCTTTTTTGTTGAACAAAAATGCTGCCTTTTAAATCTTTTTTTAATTCAATAAAAAGTAAATGACATTTCAGGGTGTCATGGCTGGAAGAGAAAGGGCAGTTGTGGGTCCTGTAGTCAAACCACATCTGAAGCTGTAATTACTGATTTTTTTCCTTCCTCCTTTTATGAACTCTGACTGATTGTAAAGATGGACATGCATTTTAGCTGAATGTCCCTGTCTCTCCCTGCTTCCCCAGTATTAGGTGAGGACATCACAAGCTACAGCCTTTATTACTTGCTAGAGTCTTTATTACTTGCTCGAGCTTTGCAACAAAAATAATAAATTAATGTAGTTCTCTAACATTCAAAAGAGAATAATTAAGAATTGCCACCCACAGCCAAACTGAAGTGTAAAGTTCATGAATGTGATATTTTAAACATTTGGGATGTAAAGCAGATTTTGTGTGTGATTTTCAAAATCAACTGTAACAGTCTTCAAAACCTTTGATACACCAACTAGAAAAAAGTTAAACCCACTGTATTTCTTTTCTCATTAGGTAGCATAGTATTTCCCTAAGGAAAAGCAAGAATTTTGCCCTTTCCTACTTTCATTTTTGTATTGTCTTTTGGGAACTAGATATTTCTGTTCTCCCAATATCATAAATATTATCTAATCATTTTAGTACCACTCCGGAATTTTCAGAAATTACTGCAAAAACAAATTACAAATTTGTAACTGTACTTACATTTAAGGTGGCAAGGGATAAACACATTTTCCTGGCAGATCAGTGATAAAAATGTCATTATATACAATGTTTTAAAAATAAGGATTTCTATTTTTCTTTCCTTTGACGTAATGTTGAATGTATTAACTTAAAATTTCTTTCAAAGGAATTTTTATTTATGGTCTTGAACTTTGAGATTTTAGTAATTAACTGTTCTATTTTATTTTTATTCAGAGCATGCTTAACATATAGTTTGATGTACAAACCTCTCCCATTTCTTGTCTCAGCTGTTGAAATTCTTGCCTTTCCATTTCCAACTTTTGCCTGCGCTCTTCTTCTGTGCGCCTCTTTTCTTCTTCCATTTTTTGTCTCAGCAGCTCCTCAAAATTAATTTCCAGTTTACCAGGTATGAGAGATTCTTGAGAAAAGGTTTTAAACATTTCTGGTGATTCATCATCCAGCACCTCCTGGAAATTCAGAGCATTAATTAGATCTGTGATTTCATCACAGCCTTGTTCAGACACTTCTGGTACATAAAGATAAGTGACTACTTGGTCACATCTGCCCCAGTACAGAAAGGTGCACTGTGCCAATGTGGGTATTCCTCTAATGGTGTGGGAGGGAGTGCTTTGGGGGTTTGTGTTTGACTTTAGTTACAGCACTAAACTTCTACAATGAAGATTAAGGTGGTTTTTTAAAATGCAGTATTTTCCCTCTGTGGGGGAGGATGCCCTCTAAATGCACCTTTAGGACCTGAAGCAATTCATTCTTGTTTATTTCAGACTATCATTAGACCAAGTGTTTATGTTTAAATGTCATTGCTCTTGATGTTGAAGTACATTTATCGTAATTTTTTTTAAGCAATCTGAACTATATTCCTTTTCTAAAGCAGTATTAGTATTTCCAGTAAGGATAACTGAAAAGAACATTCAGAAGCAGCCTTTGTGCACAAATTGTTTATGCGAAGTTATGTGGCCAGTTTGTTGTTTTATACACCTACCAGCAAGGGTTTCCTCCTTTCCCTGTCCTTGTCTGGCTTCAGAGTAGGGTTAGGATTGGTTGGCATTAGGAGCAGCTGGCATGTCTTTTAGACTAATTCATGAGGTAGGGCCTAGGAAAGGCAGTGTTCACTACTTCCAAAGCAGAAAGTGTAAGAAGTAATATTTTATCAGACTGCATGTGTTGAAGTGGTAAAATACAAAGCTGAACACTACAAAAGCAGCCAGTAGTGACAGTGAGTTATGCAGGAATTTTAGAACAAGTTTGTGATAAAACTTACATGAATGTATGTCTGTGCATGTAACTGTGTAAACTTACTAACACAGGTTGTCTCAACAGGAATGTTCTGTAGGTAAAGGTGAGGTGAGGTCAGGCACTGAGCAGGTACTGAACTGGGGGGTGATGTGGCTTTTGGCACTATTGAATCAGCACAGGCTTGAAAAGCCTTGAGACAAACATGGGAGATAGAAATAATTAAGGGAGCAACATTTCCATTTGAGAAAGTATTCTGACTATCTTTATAAAGGGACAGAAAATAGACATTTCTAAAAGAGCCTTTGGCACTTCTGTATATTACTATTGACTGCCATTGTAACCCACACCTTTCACTGCTGTTGGTGTCATCTTGGTTCATACCAAGCTCTTGACCTACTTTGCCCATATCCTCTTTATTTGCCACAGTTCTTTCAGTAGTTTTTTAGCCTGGTCCCACTCAAATTCTGCTATTCACTACAGATGTTACTCAGATTTTCCCTCTGAGTAAGCTTACAGTTGGACTTCAGCACCACCATTGCTTCCATTCTTCATTTGTTTTGTGTAATATGAGCATATTTGTTGAAATTGTGTTATGGAGAAGTTAAAAAACAAATCCGTAAACTCTTTCCTATCATGAAAACAGTGACATACCATTTTCAGAGGCTAACCATAACTAAATTAGCAAAGAAACGCAAAGGGTTCTTGCTTCTGATGCATTAGTTCATAAGCATCAATTCAGAATTTGCCCACAAGAGTTCAAGAGCTGTGCATGTGAGCAAGCACTAGTAGCTGTCTCTGTATTTCTGACTTACTAAGTTTTGAGAAGACAGTGAGCCACCTTCTCCCTGGTTAAAAACCACAAAGATTCAGCTGAGTTGTGTGATGGAGAAAACCCCTGTGGTTAGTTCAGTAAATATTTTAGCCATTTTTTGTGAAATTAGACCACACTTTTTTTTCTGCACAGTGGAAATGGTTGGTAGTGAGAAGCATTCCTGTAACAACCATGGTTTGCAACACAGTCAAATATTCAGAGGGCAGACAGGGAAATAATTTTTTTTATTTGTGCTAAGGTTGTTTTTGCAGTCTCTACTAGAAGAGGACTGATGGGGGTGAAGGATGACTGCTTCAGTGTAAAAGTGATCACGCTGATGCTGGGGAGCATGGAAATAGCACAAGGAAATGCGAAATAGGCAGATCCAAAAGGAGGTGGCATTTTTTTTTCCAGCCACGGTACTACCATTTCTCTGTGTGTATACTTCCAAAACTAAATTAAAACGAATGAACATTAAAAAGTTCCTAGAACAGCAATTTAATGTTCATTTTTACTGCCTTTGAAAGAGAGGACTGTTATATTTTTAAACATATTAGGACGTATCTTCATTGCTGCTACATTTTGTAGCCATGGGAAATAAGGAAAACAGAGGGTTATATTCTGTTACAAGTAGTAGAAAATGTAATATTCATATTCAGGATGCTACTAAACAGAAAACTTCCAAGTACATAAATGCTGAAAATATATTTCAGTACTTATTTTAATTACAGGCCACTTTCACTGTCTGCAGGTAGAGCAGTCACAGCCTCTGTGCTGCATCTGATGGATTAAACCCTGTTTATCAGTGAGATTTTTTTTTGCCTGGACACTTGAGTTTAGGTTCTTGCTACACTGAGGCCAGAAAAGGTTTCTCAAGAAAGCAGGAAAAAACAGAAGCAGCACGTACTTTCTGTGCTTCGTTTAGTTCTCTACTGCCTTTTCATAAAACTTGTAGTGGCAGAAGTCTCCAGTAGCATTCTTTTGTTGGTTTGGGGGTATTTTTAGGTGCTTTTAAGTTCTGTTTTCTTTCTTTGAAGATATAGACAGACACTATTTTTCAGTACAGTATCAAATATAAATTTACATCGTAGCTTTTCTAGGTAGTCTTTCAGCACACAGGTCTTGTCTTTGGCCCAATTTCGAGGCAGAGGAAGCCCTGCCAACAGTATCAATACTCATACAAAGTTTTAATTTCTCTCTCAAATACTGCTTTGAGTAATTAAGAAAATGTTACTGAGCATGCAGTTGGTCTTTCCCAATTCAGCCACAGAGGACAATGGAGGAAGATGCTACCCAGTGCCTGGGTTATTCCACAGTTCTAGACTGGCAGGTCCTGCCCTCCCTTCTGAAACAATCACTACTTCATTCTAGTTTGTATTTGTGTCATTTAATGCTGTATTTCCTGATATCCACCAATAAGTAACTGGCTTATACCCAAAAGCCTGCTGAATCTTGAAGTGGTTGGAATAAATATGAAGACCACAGTTAAAAACTCAGTGGTCTTTTTTTTTTAATATAAATCATAGTTGCCAGCCTCTGAAATCTGGCATCCTTCTGTACTTTCAGGTATGTATGTCAGTCCTAAGCCCCTGACAATTTATCTCCAGTATAATCCTAACTCAAACTTTAGAAGTCCTTGTTTTTCTCTGAACAAGCTTTAAAAACATCAAGTAGCTGAGTTCAACCTTCTTAATATTTCCTCCCTAAAGAGCCACAGACGACTGGAAGATTCCTACTTGCAGTGAGCATTTTTCTACTATGCCATTAATTGTGCTTTGGCAGTAAGAGATGATTAGTGGACACCCTGTAAAGGTATGGGGGATAAACTTGGAGCTGTAAAAGAAATTGGTCTCCCAAAAAACCCATAACAACAAACCTTTCTTGAGAAAATGTTTTGCTTCCCAAGTTTGTTGTATCTAGCATAATAATATCCATTGGATATAATACCTGGCTGTGACAAAATTATCTGAAATCCTCTCTGGGTTGGCTGTGAGGAGGGATTGTTCTCTGATGGTTTTTGGTAAATGAACTTGACTTACCCCATTACCTTCTAAAAGATAGTGAGGTGAATTAATTAATGAAGGAGTTGAAGCATGTATTCCTAACTTTAAATAAAGCTTTTTCCCAGAGTTTCTTTCCAGTTTGAGATGTAGGTAAAAATTAAATTCTGTGCTAAACCAAAATACCATACCATGTTTTTCCTTGCTTCAGCAAATGCTCTTTTCTCCTCTTCTATGCGTCGTCGTGCATCTTCTTCTGCTTTCCTCTTTTCCTCTTCTCTCCTCTGTCTTTCTATCTCCTCAAAACTGAGTCTGAGTTTACCAGGGCGGAATTCTTTAACAGCATTTTCAGATTCTTCATCGCCGCCTTCATTTATCTTAAGAGAATAGGGAGAGGAAAACGTAGAAAGCACTTACCCAAGCAAAAAAATATTCTTTATAGTAAATAAATACTCCATTCCTTTCTGATCTTTTATAAATACTGTTTTTTCCTTGGGGAAAAAAAGTGTATCAAGAGTTAGGTTCCTGCGAGAAACATTTTAATCTTTGTTTAAGCCCAGGGAGCGAGAAAAGAAATTTTCAGTATCCTACATGTAGCTTTTACAGTTTTTAAAAATCTGTAGAGTGTGTAATTCAAAGAACAATGTGTTATCAGGGAGAGGCTGAACAGTTAAGTACATACTTAGGTACAGTGGTCTCATTGTTGGATCATTTACTGTAAATCACTCTCTATTCACTTTATTTACATCACTTTCATAGACTTTTATACCATCAAGTCTTTTTGTTTGTATAGAAAGTGTTTTCATCAGTGCACCAGTTAAAGAGATGCTGTAGAGTCTTAAAGCAAAACTGAATCAATTAACATTTTGCTATTATTCCAGACTGAGGTTTTTGTTTCTTTTCTTTTTAGACATTTAATCATCACTGAAGAAAAGGAATTGAGATACTCTGGTCTCTTCACTATGGCTTCTCTCCAGTGAACACTTACCTGCTAAGAGAAGCCTGTGGTTTGCAGACTGCAATCAAGACCCCCTTTCAGAGGACATCCCAGAGTACATCATCAATGGAGGAAGTGGACTGGGAACTGTCAGAGTACTGATAATCCAGATCTCTATACTGTGAGCAGCCCTGGGACTGGTATGTGGGGTAGCCCATTAAGGGAATTAGAGAATCTTTTATTTGAAAGTCATAAGGGGAAAAAAAAAGCATTGAAGGAAATTAACTGCTGAGTTCTTAAGAAAAATGTTTCCTTCAAATTTTGGCAACCACTGGTCAGCAGGTTAGAAAATTTCTTTTGATGTGGAGAATTTGTAAATTATTTCATATTACTTGATAAATAAATGCATTAACAGAAGGGAGAGAGATGTGAACTAATCTTCAGTTAGAACACATAAGTGACTTCATGAAGTTCACTCTCCTTCAGTTTCTCCCCACTTCTCCTTCACTAGAATCCCTTGCCCAACCCCAAACAAAAAAGAAAAAAGTGCATTACTGGCATAATGGCAAGGTTATTAGTGTGAAACAACAGTGATTTATTGGAGGTGGAAATGAAGAAGTAAACTACAGTTTGGGTATCTGCCTAAACCTAGAACTCTCTCAATATGGACCAGTTGGGAATTTGTGTTTCATCTTTCTAGAAGTTCTGTGTTGTTGGTTTTGTGTAAGTTTGTTTCTGTAGAATATAAGTATCTTGAATGTTTTTGGAATATTATCAGAATAGTGGTCTAGAGCTGTATTTCCAAGACTGTTCATGCATAATTATACTCTGTTAAAGCTAGCAAACTCCTATAAATAATATTTTCCAAGTTTTTATGTAAGATTAAAATCTCATTTCTTGTTAATCTTGTTTGTATGTGAATTTTGTATGTGAAGTAACAAAGTCATAGTGATCATGACTGTACAGGGGATAAGTATTCAAATACAGAACTTTAAAAATTCTGTTGGAACTGGAGGATGGTAAAGTGAGGAAATACAGAGCTAAACTATCTGGTTAGGTTAATACTAAGTGTTTGATTCCTTCAGTATGATCAAAGAACAAAATATAGTGAGGTCAGTTTATGGCTGATCTAATACAAGTCTGCCTTATGATAAAGAACACATACGGAGGCATTTTCCCAAGTAATGTAAAACAGGATCTCTGGGCTGCATTTCTGACAATTTGGGGGACTTAATCTAGTAATTTATAGCATGTTATTGTTTATGTCAGTACATACAAGAGAGCTGACCTGTCTTTTTTTTGCTTTTCTTCATAAGAGGAGGGTTGTAATTGATGTATATTTCTATCACATTTACAAATAAATATGGGGATAAGAAATAGCACTCTGTTACTATGGAATGTTTGCATCAAAAACTGGTTACTGAACCATCTGCAGCACTACTTCAGAACAAAACAGATAGCCACTCATCTTCCTGAAGGCTTACAGCTTAAGGGACTACAAAGTGTAGATAGAAAACCTACTAAGTTGCTGGCAAAATCCAAAAACCTGTATTTCTTGGGTTTACTAAAAGAATGTCTAAAGCATTATGCTAGTGTGGTTACTGAGTTATAGCAAAGGTCAAAAATGTCTTTCAAAAATTCATTTTCAGACTCTTAACAGCTTGAAATAAGGAATAAGAAGAAAGAAGAATCACATACAGGAAAGAATGTAAAAGCATATCCTATGTGCAGATTCTGTACCAACATGGACAGAACTTGTACTCACCATTCTCTGCCTGGCTTCTTCAAAGGCACGTTTTTCCTCTTCCAAACGCTGCCTTGCTTCTTCCTCTGCTTGCCGCCTTTGATTCTCCTGTCTTTGTCTTTCCAGTTCTTCAAATGTGACTTTCAGCTTACCAGGAGACAGAGGCTCTTGAGTTTCACTGTTTTCATTTTCACCCTGTGTAAGAAAAATGGAACAGTCATATCTTAAGCCAATAAATATCTATTATACAGGTATTTTTGGATGACTGGTTTACCTTGACAGGTGAAAGGCACTTGGGTTCCTTAAGGAATTGGTTTTGTTCCTCATATTTTAGCTTCATTTCTTCGTCCTGTGCCTTTCTTTGTTCTGCTCTCTCCTTTCCTGTATTCTCAGAGTTTATTTTCATCTTCCCAGGTGTCCTGATGCTTTTTACAGGCACTACTGTAACTAGCAGTGAATCATCCCCTTCCTGTCCAAAAAGATATTCATTATATTTTCATGAAACCTGACTTCTAGATAGACTCATTTCTTAATGAAACCGATGTTTTAACCTGTGTGCACCAAAGCTTCCAAAAGATTTACTTGTATCGAATATTAACCACAAGGATAAATCCACCTGCCTGTGGCAGTCACTAGTTTTCTTCTAACATCTGAAGAGTATCAAGACTGAATTATATTTTAAATATAACTGCTGGCAAACTCCTTAGATTTTCATTAACTGTTAGCCATAAAAACTCAAGGTTTGGGAAAGAACAGGTGTAATTTTGAATACACAGGAACTGTACTCACACTCTACTTCCAGTTTTACATTTATTATGTAAGTGATAATAAACTGCGGCTGGAAGATGCCAATAGCTCAACACAGAAATGTGTAATTTGTAATTTCTAATATGTAATTTGTCAGGTACAGTCATTGTTTTTTGAAGGATGTTGCTGCTTCAAATCTATTTTTACAACTTATTTGCCAAAATATGTTTTACGCATGTTTTTTCACACTGTCGAATTAGTTAAAACTGATTAATTTGGGGGTTCAGCTTTTTCTTTCCAAAACTGTAGTAGGAGTGTGATTTTCTTGAGTTAGTGAAAGACAATATGACCTTTGGACCCAGTTTTTTGAAATTAAACATTTGCAAGACTTAAAATCAAAACCCATATGGTAAATTAGTAAAAAAATAAAGAAGTTAACCGAGTGAGGTGTTCAAACATCTATATATTGTCAGAATCCCCCTTTAATTTCAAGTTTAAGGCAAAGAGCTTTTAAGATAATTCTTTGCAAAGCCAGAGGACTTAAAAGTATCAGTCCCAATAAATATCAAATAACTCTGGTAGCTTTGAATATTTACATTTTAGATGTTTTTAACTAACCACAAAGTATTCATAGTCTAGGCTCTGTTTCAAACTTCAATATATTGATTTCAAGTACAGATACAGTTCTATATACATTAAAAATTTGTAAGCTCCTTGGTTGAACTTTAATAAGGGATTTGTGTACTGTTTTCTAACTTTTCCCAACCCAAATTACAATAATAAAACAAAGTGAATAAAAATGTAGGTGAACATTTCTTTAGAAAAATCTGATTACCTCAGCTGCTGATTCAGTTCCCGTATTGTTAAAGTCATCAATCTATTAAATGAGAATTTAATATGATTACATTAATTTGGCTCTTTGCCTTAGAGTTGCAAACATAGAACTGGAAATTCTTTTTGTATCATGATATGTATGTAGCACGTAAATTCACGGAGGTGGTAATGACCGAAGCTCTGTTGGAATACTTCAGATAGGTCAGCTTGTCAAGGAAGAGGCAACAAGACATAAAACATCCCACACAAAGTCTGCTAAAGCATCCTCAATACAGTGCTGAACCAAGAACAGTACTTGAGATGTCCATTCTTCATTAAAGCATTCCAGAATGTGTAAAAAAAATTTTTAAAAAAGATCTAAAGCAAAGTCATTGATTATTTCTGATACAAGTGAATCCCCTCAACTCCTGAAAAAAGCCTAATGCTGTGCTTGCTTCCTATGGTGTGTCTGTTATGGTCTAAAACTAACATACTTATAAAAATTCTACACATATGTACTTCTGCCGTGCAGGATAGATTAAATATATGCTGGATACAATGCCAATTAAAGTACAGTTTTAACAATGTTAGAAGTTCTAGTAGAAAAGACTATCCAAGAACTGACTTCTCCTATAGCACTGCTTTTCATTTCTTACAACAGATTCAAACCTAAATAAGTTCTACTATCATTTGGTTAAATAGAAATTTGCCTATGTTTTTAGTCTGTCATTTAAATGTTTACTCTCACTGCACTATTTGCAGCACTGAAGAAAACTTGCAAAAGGAATTAAGTTTGATATCCCTTCACAGAATTCTACAAAAGACAGAATTTGCTTTATTGGCATCAACAAAAGTTGGAGTTTGTTCATATATATATATACATATATATTCAATGATGATTCACAAAATGGCAAAGGACTACAACATGATCTGGTTCTTCATGATTTATTATTTTTACTGCATTAGTGTCATCTCATTTTTGCCTGCCAGTGGCATTTTCTTACTACTTATTGATTTCTTTAGTTCATGTATCACTGAACTGTATTCACTAACTTATAAGCAAAGGCTGTCTAAAGTAAGAGTTGATAAAATAGAAGAAACATTTTCAAATTAGTTTAGTGAACCCATATGCATATGACACCAAAATTTGTGCCTGGTTCCTGCTGGGTTTATGCCTGCCCAGTTTCATCTGCAACTCAGTTTTAGAGCTTAAAAGAAAATTGTTGCTGTAAACAAATGAAGATTCTCTGAACATTATATCTCACTTCCACCCCACTGAGCCTCTCACATGTAAGTCTCTACTATCAGAAATCTTAAGATCAAATCTTTCTGGTCAATACAAAAAGTTTTTCATGTTTATTGTTTACAATTACATCCTGACTGTTATGATCACATGAACGTACCTCCTGTGCCTTTTTTGCTAATTCTCTTTGAATTTTTCTTTTCTCAATCATATCTTGTTCAATTCTGCGCTTTCTTTCTTCTTCCATTCTTTTTCTTTCTTCTTCTTGCCTTTGCTTCTCCATTTCTGCAAACTTGCCTTTAACGGTTCCTGTGGACATGAAATGCACAGCTCAGCAGTTCCAGCTAACACCCAGTGAATTCTGTGGCTTTTAAAGTTGGGCCTCTCTTACCTATCAGCTTTGGGACATAACCCTTTTCTATTTTAGATAGTTTGGTGTCATCGTCTTCATCAGATCCAAGCAGTTCTTTCATCTAGTTGATGAAACACAGAAAGTAAACTGTCTTTATAACTTAAATGAAATCCCAATATTATTGTCTTAAAATAATGTGAATATATTTTCAGATATAATATTAAATATTAAAGTAACAAAATATTAGCAAAGAAAATAACCTCCTGCTTTCTCCTGTTCCATTCTCTCTCTCTAACATATTGTTCTTTTCTTCTTTGCTTTTCATCTCTAGATCTCCTTTGATTTCTTTCTTCCCTTGCTTTCTGCATAGCTTCAAATTTATCCTTTACATCACCCTTGTGAAGCTTGGGCACATAGGACTTTTGGACGGGTTTAGATGAAGAAAGCAGAATCTTGGTGAAGATATAGAAGAAATGAAGATAAGAAAAAGAAAGTTGAAACAGATGGACAGAAATACTCTGATAGGTTGGAACAGAAAGAATGCAAGAACATAAAACAGAAGTGCAATTGATACTATGAACTTTGTGCCACGAGCCATCATCAGTTAAACATCATTGTATTTGTTCATAAATAGTCATAAATACTAAAATATCCAAAACAACATTCAGCATTACATTGAACTATTAAATCAGATACAGATGTATATTGTTGCTTTCAATCTTAAGCAGTCACCAAAGAGAGTCTCTGCCCCTAACATTTAAAAGAGATATAAAGACATAGATGTATAATACAATATGTATGGGAGTTTTTCTGCAACACTTCAACAGCCATCTACCATTTTTAAACAAACAGTAGTATTTCTTAATTTAAAACTTCAATACATGATATGCTTACTCTTTTAATACTTAGAGAAAACCAGAAGCCCAGTGACTTTATGTAACGAAATTCAAAGATTGCTGGACTATCAGGGCTCTGATGCTGATACACCAAATGGACGCTTTTTTGCCAATGATTACTCTCTGGGTGTCCAAACACTAAAGGTTCCCGCTTTCAGAACTACTGTGAAGTTTTCTCTTTTTACAATGATGACAACAGGAATGTTATCAATAAAGTAATACTGAGAAAACTGGCTAAAAACATTCCACGTTTCATGTTTTTCCAGCTACACCAGAAGTTTTTGTTCCTGCTCCTCAGTAAGTCTATGTAGAAGAAGAAATATTTGAAGTAACCTAGTATATTTACATTTTAGAATCAGATGTAAATGTTGCCCAGGATTTCGCCACCAACCTTTAAAGCTTCTTCATATTTCGTTGCATTTATTTTGCCCTCCTCCTTCATGTTTTTCTAATAAGAACATAATTCACAGATTCCATCAAATCTTAAGCTACTTACAAATCCCCTTTCATTTTCCAAAAATAATGCCAATACCAGCAGACTTCCAGTATAATTGTCTTTTACGATTATTTGTAATTACTATTTTTGCAAGCATCAGTTGTAAATTATTACATTGCCTTGATTACTTTGAAATTGGTACATACCTCAGTTTTCTGTGCAATGTCATTCATGGTTACTGTATTGTGCTCTGCACCTGGTATGTTTAAGATGGCTTTCAGTTTCTACCTGAAAGAAACAGTTGTAGTTATATTCCTTTCTTTTCCTTTTAAATGATGCTTTAACCATCTTCCTGTAAATAAGTTTGCATAGGCTGAAATTGATGTATCACAATTTCACCTGGTCCTCTTGAGGCTTCTGAAGACATGAATAGGTTCTAAGTATGCCACAGTAATTAAAAGAACAAGCTTATGATTCACTATTCATGCTCATAACTCCTCTATATAATCCTAGATATTGGGTTCTAATTTCCATTTAAAAAACACAAACAACTTGGAGCCAAACTCCGGCTGCCCTGGCTGGCTGCTGCCAAGCTGCCGTTCCCGGTGCTCGTGGCAGCACAGGGAACGTCCCCGCAGCTCCGGGCCCCGCTCGGGCGAGCTGCGGCTGCGGGGCTGTGCCGGAGCTCAGGGCAGGAACCCCGGGCTGCGGGGCTGTGCCGGAGCTCAGGGCAGGAATCCCGGGCTGCGGGGCTGTGCCGGAGCTCAGGGCAGGAGCCCCGGGCCTCCGGGCTGTGCCGGGGCTCAGG